>VSMD01018312.1:0-33458 GCA_008750895.1 Mirza zaza | reverse complement strand
CAGTATGATGTTGGCTATGGGTCTGTCATATATGGCTTGTATCATTTTTAGGTATGTCCCTTCTATGCCTATTTTCTTAAGTGTTCGTATCATGAAAGGGTGTTGAATTTTGTCAAAAGCTTTTTCTGCATCTATTGAAAGAATCATGTGGTCTTTGTTTTTGCTTCTGTTTATGTGGTGAATTGCATTTATAGATTTACGTATGTTGAACCATCCCTGCATCCCTGGGATGAAGCCCACTTGGTCGTGATGGATTATTTTTTTGATAAGCGTCTGGATTCGGTTAGCTAAGATTTTGTTGAAAATCTTTGCATCTATATTCATTAGGGATATTGGTCTGTAGTTTTCTTTTTGTGTTGCCTCCTTTCCTGGTTTTGGTATCAGAGTAATATTCGCTTCATAAAAGGTGTCAGGGATGTTTCCGTTCTTCTTGATGTTGTGGAATAGTTTCTGCAAGATAGGTACTAGTTCTTCTTTGTAAGTGTGGTAAAATTTGGGTGTGAAACCATCTGGACCAGGCCTTTTCTTTTTAGGGAGATTTTTAATTGCTGTTTCTATTTCAGCTGTTGAGATTGGTCTGTTCAGAGAATCTATTTCTTCCTGGTTGAGCCTAGGTAGGCTGTGTGTTTCTAGAAATTTGTCCATTTCCTCCACATTTTCCAGTTTGTGTGCATAAAGATTTTTGTAGTATTCATAAATTATATCTTGTATCTCTTTGGGATCAGTTGTGATACCTCCTTTTTTGTTCCTGATGGAGCTTATTAGAGATTTCTCTTTTCTGCTTTTCATTAGCTTAGCCAGTGGCTTGTCAATTTTGTTTATTTTTTCAAAGAACCAACATTTGTTTTATTAATCTCCTGAATAGCTTCCCTGTTTTCAATTTCATTTGACCAGTGGAACAGATATGAGAATCCTGATATAAAACCATTCTCATATAGCCATCTAATCTTGGACAAAGCAGACAAAAACATATGCTGGGGAAAAGAATCCCTTTTCAATAAATGGTGCTGGGAAAACTGGATAGCCACTTGTAGAAGGCTAAAGCAGGACCCACACCTTTCACCTCTCACAGAAATCAACTCATGCTGCATAACAGACTTAAACCTAAGGTATGAAACTATTAGAATTCTAGAAGAAAATGTTGGAAACCCTCTCCTAGACATCGGCCTAGGCAAAGAGTTTATGAAGAAGTCCCCAAAGGCAATCACAGCAGCAACAAAAATAAATAAATGGGACATGATCAAACTAAAAAGCTTCTACACAGCCAAAGAAATAGTCATGAAAATAAACAGACAGCCTACAGAATGGGAGAAAATTTTTGCATCCTATGCATCTGATAAGGGGCTGATAACTAGAATATACTTAGAACTCATGAAAATAAGCAAGAAAAAAATCAAATAACCCTATTAAAAAGTGGGCAAAGGACTTGAACAAAAACTTTTCTAAAGAAGACAAAAGAAGGGCCAACAAACATATGAAAAAATGCTCACCATCTCTAATCATCAGGGAAATGCAAATCAAAACTACAATGAGATATCACTTAACTCCAGTGAGAATGGCCTTTATAAAAAGTCTCCAAACAATAAATGCTCGCGTGGATGGATGCGGAGAGAGAGGAACACTCCTACACTGCTGGTGGGAATGCAAACTAGTTCAACTTCTGTGGAAAGCAATATGGAGATACCTTAAAGCTATGCAAGTGGATTTACCATTCGATCCAGCAATCCCATTACTGGGCATCTACCCAAAAGATCCAATGACATTCTACAAAAAAGACACCTGCACTCGAATGTTTATAGCAGCGCAATTCATAATTGCAAGGCTGTGGAAACAGCCCGAGTGCCCATCAATCTAAGAATGGATTAATAAAATGTGGTATATGTGTGCCATGGAGTACTATTCAGCTGTAAGAAACAATGATGATATAGCACATCTTATATTTTCCTGGTTAGAGCTGGAACCCATTCTACTAAGTGAAGTATCCCAAGAATGGAAAAACAAGGACCACATATAGTCACCAGCAAACTGGTAGTAACTGAGCAGCACCTAAGTGGACACATAGGAACTACAGTAATAGGGTATTGGGCTGGTGGGAGGGGGAAGGGGGGCGGGTATATACATACATAATGAATGAGATGTGCACCATCTAGGGGATAGTCATGCTGGAAACTCAGACTTGTGGGGGGAGGGGGGAAAGGGCATTTATTGAAACCTTAAAATTTGTACCCCCATAATACGCCGAAATTCAAAAAAAAAACTATGAACAACAAAAAAATAGATAAGGGGGATAAAGAGTACATGCAGGAGATGCCATAATATCACCTTAATAAACAACAAATGTGCCTGAAGAAATGCCATGAGGCATGGAAAGAGGAATGCAAAGTGGGAATGAAAAGAAGAATGAAAAGTCTTCATCCCTTAGGATATCAGTGATTAATAATCATGAAAACAGAATAGAAAATTCAATTGGCTAATAGGCATGAAATATGGTCTACTTGGTTATACAAAATGACATAATGGGCATTAGAGAATAAGAAGGGGGAGTGTTGGAGGGAAGTACAGAATAAAATATTACCTCTTGGGTAAAATTTACACTATTCAGGTGATGGGTACAATAAAAGCCTAAACTTCTCCACTACAAAATTTATCTATGTAACAAAAAACCACTTGTATGCCCTAAATCTAGTAAAATAAAATTTAAAATCAAACAAAATAATAAAAACAAAGAAAATATGTTCTACCAAACACTAATCAAAGAAATGCAAAGTAAAACCTTAATAAGACACTATTTATAACTCATAAGTATTGAAAAAATGAAAAATGCTGATAACGCCAAAGGCTGGTAAGAACACTAGTCAAGGGGAATACTGGTGGGAGTGTAAATTAGTATAGTCTTGATAGAGAGTAATTAGGCAGCAGCACCTAATGAAAGTCAAATTGGATACAACTTATCCTTCTATGCTCAGCAAGTAGGAATAGGTATTGTATTGTATTGTATATATGTATATTCCAGAGAGAAGCACTCACACATGAACTCAAGAAGTCGTATACAATAATATTAGCCTGTACAAAAATTGTGTAATTTATTCAATACATATTTATCAAATGCCTGCCATATATCTGGCACTGCTGGGGTTATGTCATTGAATAAAGCAGACAAAAATCCCTATTCTTGTGGAGCTTACATCAAAGTAGACTGAAACACTGTTTATTTTATAGAAAAAATAAAAATAGCCTAAATGACCATGAAGTAGAAAATGAATAATGCATTTTTCCAAACAACAGAAAACCATAAAACAGTTAATACATCATAGAACCAGATATTTCTTATAACTTTTTGTGAGAAAAGCAAGTTTCAGAATGTTATCTAGTATATAACATTTATGACAATGTTTAAAACAAAAGCGTGACATATACTTTGTAGGTACATGTATATGCATATAAATGTATTATAATAGAAAAGGAATGGAAGGATGCTCACTAAATTCATGATGCTGGTTGCCTTTGGAGAGTATATGTCTTATGGATAGAGGTAGTGAAATAGAATTTGGGATGCAAGAATGCTTCAATTTTACCTATAATATTTGATTTATTTTATTTAAAACAAAGCAAAAATGATAAAATGTCCATTAGTCCATTTACTGTTACTATAAAGGAACACCTAAGGCTGAATAATCTATAAAGAAAAAAGGTTTGGCCCTGCATGGTGGCTCATACCTGTAATCCTAGCACTCTGGGAGGCCAAGACTGGAGGATAGTTTGAGGTCAGGAGTTTGAGACCAGCCTGAGCTAGAGCGAGACCCCGTCTCTACTAAAAATAGAAAGAATTTAGCTGGACAACCAAAAATATGTAGAAAAAATTAGCCAGGCATGTTGGCACATGCCTGTAGTTCCAGCTACTCAGGAGGTGGAGGCAGAAGGATCGCTTGAGCCCAGGAGTTTGAGGTTGCTATGAGCTAGGCTGATGCCATGGCATTCTAGCCCGGGCAACACAGTGAGACTCTGTCTCAAAAAAAAAAAAAAAAAGTTTATCTGGCTTCTGATTCTGATGTCTGGAATAATTTAAGACTGGGCATCTGCATCTGGTGATGACCACAGACTGCTTCCACTCATGACAGAAGGTGAAGGGGAGCCAGTGTGTGCAGAGATCACATGGTGAGAGAGGAAATGAGAGAGAGAGAGAGGAGGTGTCAGGCTCTTTTTAACAACTGGTCCTCGTGAGTTTTGTACTTATTGTACTTATGTACTTATTGTACTTATTTGTACTTATTGTACTTATTGTACTTATGAGTTTTGTACTTTTCTATTGAATGCTTAAAAAAAAAAGGAAAAAAAGAAAAGGACACGGAAGGTCATTACCCAAAACAAGAATAAGTTAATGGATGATAAATACTAAATGAGTGATATGCAATTTCCTCTCCCTCTCTCCCTCCCTGTCTATTTTCCCTCTTTCCTTCCTTTCTTTCTTTCAGTAATACCAGCACAACATACTGGAACCCATTTTTTTCATGGTGGCTTTGATGCCTGTCCAAATCTCAACTCAATTGTTTGAAGCAACTGCAATGTGAACGGCTGTTGTCACAAATAAAATTACCATCAGACCTACCAGTTCATGGTTACAGATAAAAATTATATCATCACTTTTACCTATCTCAGCTTTTTGGCTAAATTTTACATATTTCAGCTCCAATAATGTACATCTAATCATGATTACTTCAGCTCAGTTTATGGCAAGGAATCAAGTCGGGAGATTTTATATGATGAACTTACTGAAAAGATGAACTCACCTATAAAATGTGCATGTTGATATATATTATTGATAATTTAATAGTGCCAATAATGTTAAATATTTAATTTTTTTCTTTTGTTATCCTTGTTTCAGGGATAAAAGATTTTAACTTTTATATAGATTTGTAGAGGTTACCCACTTTTATACATAAGAATGTTCATCACTAATTTAACACAGAAGAAAAGGTTAGGTAAGGCTTTTTCAATGCATCAAGCATCAACTATTTCAGTTTTTACCTAATAAGCACCAGATATGGATAATATATGTGTCCACACAATAGGCTTGTGGAACTGAGTTAAGGTTTACTGACTGTGGGATAAGGTGAGTTATAGGGAATTTGGTTTTGTCCTTCCCCACAGCAGTATGCAGGAATTGAGTGATGTCCTGCAGATTAACAACTCACATAGAGAGCTCTCAATAACTACTAATGGTGGTGATGATTGCTTGTAAATATTTTGGTTAGGAGAAAGCCTTTCAAATAATAAGAGGAAAACAAATCTTCACCCTCATCTATGTTATCAACAGGGGTCCATTAAATCAGCAAACAGTTGGCATTCAAGATAGATTCTAAATAAGCTATTAATTTGGAGGGAGGAGGAGTGATTTTTATAAGTCCCACATTTCATTAACGCTATATGTCCAACCAATAAGTCTCTATTGGTATGAGCTCAAAAGTGTATAGGAAAGAAAGGGAATGTATGTGGTGGGTCCATAAGTCAAGGGGAATGCTTCCATAAGCCATATGAGAAAAATCTGTCTCCTCACCTTGAGATCACACCTTGGCCTCTCAACTCCTTGAAAATGGAGATCCTATGACTCAGCTTTGCTACCCTCGAGCTCAGATACAAACTAACTACTTCCAAAGCTGAGTATAGAATGGGAAGATAGGATCAACAGAAGGATTGAGAGTAAGCAGTAGATAACATGGTGTTACAGCCATAAAGTTTTTACACAAGCCAATGCAGGATGTGACAAACGGGCTACCTCTTGAAGTCAGTGTTTTAACTATTGCTTTTAATGGGATGAATTTAACTTGAAAGCGGTCACATTGATATGCATCCACACATGTTCTTGGTCCTTTAAATGTGAAGATGTTATGCTACTGTGTGTTTGAATTACCCTGACAGGTGGTGGTTATTCAAGCAAGGACTCTATTTATGCCATGGGGTGATCTCATTTGTAGAAGGTCGTTTGGTTTGTATGGAGACCTTTGGAGCATCTGACATCTAGTTATCTTACCTGTAAAATGTAGACCAGGAATATTAGGCATTTTCTTCTCTCTTGATGTCCACAGAGGTCTCTGTGTTACAGCATGAGATTAGTTTACTTCTATTCTGACCCATGTAACTAGACAAAGTGATGAAAACATCTTAATGAACTTGGCAAACCTCGAAGTTCTTATCCCAAACATCCTGTAAGCATGAGCAAACTACAGATATCTTTTAAACTATAGCCTCTGACCCCCACGATAAGAAAGGACCACTCTTATTTATTAACAGGCATCCTAACTGCATTGGAAAGCATTGCCACCATTACTTATAGCCTGCCTGTGATCAGCTGTATAACTCAAAAGTAGCGGAAAAGTCCTTGCCCTCTTAGAACTATTAATAATAAGCCAAAAACAACACTGACATAAATGGATATAGTAGCCATGTACAGATTGACAAATTTTAATATTTACCCACATTCCATAAACTAGGTACATGATATAAAAATAAAACAGTTAAAAGGTATAAAATATTGCACTTTTTCTATTACTACAATAAAACCTCATCATAACCACAAATATAGCTCAATTAGTGATTGGCTCAAATATTTCCCCATGGTCCATACTCAAGTAGGGGTGAGTTATTTCGTGAGGTAGGCATAGGGGTTCTGAGGTAAGAGTAAACATATTTATATGGAGGGGAAAACCTCCCCTAAGAGGTGCCAAGCTGCATTTGGGAGCCCATGGATTTTATAAGTACAGGTGGGTACTTGAAAACAGAAGCCTGCTGGCTGTCCCAGATCACCTGGTCATTACATTTAACTTTGCAATGATGCAACTCTACATTCTACAAGACTACATTTTGGACTGTATTTGTTGGCTTATGGTAGAGATTTTTACTGTACCACTATTACTATCTTACTATAAATATTGCTACTGTTAATATTACTACTGTTACTGTTAATATTTACTACTGTTATGATAGCAAGAGCTACCGTATATTGAGTACTTTAGTCTGTCTCAGGAACTCTGCTTTAAATAACCATTCAGCCTAATCCTTACATTAACCTTAAGAGATAGGTGCTATTATTATCCTCATCTTAAGGAAACAGAGACTCAGAGAGGTTAGGTAACTTTCTCAGAGTCACTCAGTGATAGAGCTGAATTCAGATCCACAGTTTTTGACATAAAAGTCCCAGTACTTAACAACTACTATACCACACTATATGCTTCCTTTTCTTTTTTTATATTTCAGCATATGATGGGGGTACAAATGTTAAGGTTACATATATTGCCCTTGCCCCCCTCCCTACTCAAGACAGAGCTTAAAGCGTGTCCATCTCCCAGAAGGTGTGTATCACGCTTATTATGTATGTATATACCCATCCCCTCCTGCTCCCTCCCATCTTCCCTATGCCTGATAAATGTTATCCCTATATGCTCACTTAGGTATTGACCAGTGAAACCAATTTGATGGTGAGTACATGTAGTGCTTGTTTTTCCATTCTTATGATACTTCACTAAGTAGAATGGGTTCCAGCTCTATCCAGGAAAATACAAGCAGTGCTATGTCACCATTGTTTCTTATAGCTGAATAGTACTCCATGGTATACATATACCACATTTTATTAATCCACTCATGTATTGATGGGCACTTGGGTTGTTTCCACAGCACAATTCACAATTGCTTCCTTTTTTGTACTTTCTTCTATAGCCCATTAGAGATCTACTAAGAACCAGAAATGTAGCCAGTGTGGACCCTGCCCACCTTGCCCTATTTCTTCTCTTTCCTTTTCTAATCAAACAGAGTTCAAATTCTGGCCAAGAAGACTGCATTGCTGGGAAACTAAGAAAGGAAGAGGCTTGTCTACACTAAGGATCTGTTTACATTTTTAATTAACAAAATATAATGAGACCCTTTCTGACGTGTTTAGGTATCCAGAATGGAAATTGTACCACTACATGTGTGTAATGGAAATGTATTCTTTGCTTAATAACTGCAAAATGAAACACATTATTGATGCAATATGGACCAGAAGTGTGGCCAAGTACTCCACTGGAAGAAAAACCAAAATGAAAACAATGTCCCAAATGACCAAATTAGGCTAAGATTAGTTAAAGCATAAATTGGCAAATCCAATAAAACTTCTAACCTCCTTTCTCAATCAAATTAAATATACATATGTAGCTAGTTAAGGATTTACTACAGAGACATAGACCAATGAAACAGAACTGAGAACCCAGATATAAAACCATCCTCATATAGCCATCTAATCTTTGACAAAGCAAAAACATACATTGGAGAAAAGAAACCTTATTGAATAAATGGTACTAGGAAAACCAGATAGCCACATGTAGAAGACTGAAACAGGATCCACACCTTTTACCTCTCACAAAAATCAACTCACGGTGGATAACAGACTTAAACCTAAGGCATGAAACGATAAGAATTCTAGAAGAAAATGTTGGAAAAGCTCCTACAGACATTGGCCTAGACAAAGAATTTATGAAGAAGATTCCAAAGGCAATCACAGCAACAACTAAAATAAATACATGGGACCTGATCAAATTAAAAAGCTTCTGCACAGCCAAGGAAACTATCATGAGAGCAAACAGAAAACCTACAGAATGGGAGAAAATATTCGCATATTACACATCCAATGAAGGGCTGATAACTAGAATCTATATAGAACTCAGAAAAATCAGCAAGAAAAAGTCAAATAACCCTATCAAAAAGTGGACCAAGAATATGAACAGAAACTTTTCAAAAGAAGATAGACTAATGGTCAACTAACATGAAAAAATGCTCAACATCCTGTAATCATTAGTGAAATGCAAATCAAAATCACAATAAGAGGCACACTTCTTGTATTTTCCTGGATAGAGCTGGAATCCATTCTACTGAGTGAAGTATCGCAATGATGGAAAAATAAGCACCACATGTACTCACCAGCAAATTGGTTTCACTGATCAACACCTAAGTGGACAAATAATCATAACATTTATCGAGTGTTGGGCAGGGGGGAGGGGGGAGGAGGGATGGACACGCTTGAAGCTCTGACTCGAGAGGGGATGGTAAACAAGGGCAATATACATAACCTTAACATTTGTACCCTCATCATATGCTGAAATAATAATAATAAAAAACCACAATGAGATATCATTTATCTCCAGTGAGAATGGCATTTATCAAAAAGTCCCCAAAAAATAAATGTTGGCATGGATGCCGAGAGATAGGAACACTCATACACTGCTGGTGGGACTGAAAACTAGTACAACCTCTGTGGAAAGTTATATGGAGATCCTTCAAAGAGCTACAAATAGAACTACTACTGACCCAGAAATCCTATTACTGGGCATCTCCTCAAAGGAAAAAAAGACATTCTATACAAAAGACATCCGCACTTGATTGTTTATAGCAGCACAATACACAATTGCAAAGATGTAGAACTAACCTACACGCCCATCAATACATGAGTGGATTAATAAAATGTGGTATATGTATACCATGGACTTCTATTCAGCCACAAAAAACAATGGTGATCTAGTACCTATTGTATTATCCTGGATCGAGCTGGAGCTCATTCTATTAAGTGAAGTATCACAAGAATGGAAAAATAAGCACTACATGCGCTCACCATCAAATTGTTATTAACTGATCAACACTTAAGTGCACATATAGGAATAACATTCATTGGGTGTCAGGCAGATTGGAGGCAGGGGAGTGGATAGGTATATACACACCTAATGGGTGCGGTGCACACTGTCAGGGGGATGGACAGGAAGTTCTGATTTGGGTGGAGCAAAGATACTACAGTAACCTAAACATTTTTAACCCCGAAATATGCTGAAATAAAAAAATTTTAAAAAGGACTTAATGTCTAAATTTTAACAAAAATGATTGTCACGCATATATTGGTTATAAGCATTGGAGTCAAAGTCAACTGGAATGTAATTTGGTCATGTATAATTTAGGCAATTAATAGATCCAGAATTATATAAATGCACCTACTGAAATTCCAGTATCTAAATTCATTTCAATTTTGTCTCCAGACCTTATGACATAAGATTTATACAAATGGGACAATAAAAGGTACCTCACTGGATCTCTTTCCCAGAGTAAGAGTCAGAAAGAAGTTGTTTTGTTTTGTTTTCATTTGTTTTGTCGGAGTTCAGAGGCTGAGGGTTGACTTCATCATATGCCTCAGTTATAGCACACCATTACCACTAGTCCCTGCAAGATCGATCTATCTATCTATCTATCTATCTATCTATCTATCTATCTATCTACCATCTATCGTCTACCATCATCCATCTATCATCTATCTTTCCATCACCTATCATCTATTCATTGCATTTTTATCTTAATTCCCCATATCTGTTATCCTTCCTTTACCATAGGCAGTAATTCTAATGCATTTAATATGTATCATTTTATTTATGTTTTTGTAAAATGCTTATTATTTTTCGTGTGCATATTTTTAGGTTACATAATTAGCAGTGTGCTATTGACCTCATTTGACATTCGGTTTCTTATTTCTCACTCAGCATGAGATGTACACACACATACCACATGTAAATATATGTATATATGAATGTATACATGCATATTTATATCTAAAGTCTAAAATCATGAAATAAGATTTTGCTTCTCCACCACCTTTCCCAATTAATTTTACCCACTCTTTTGGACAAATGGGCACATCAACTGTGCACTGTGGCAAGTGCACACACTAGTGTATGGCTAGATCCAAACACTGATTTTAGCTTAAAAAATGTAGCACTAGCTTTAACAAAGGTACATAGATCTTCTTGTAGTTGATCTTCTTTATTTCTTTCAAAAGAGGATCTTTGTTGACCAACTGACATTCACAATTCAGGGTCACCCTGCTAGTTGACTAGTCTTAATAAACATTGGAGCAAAATGTAAGTTTCTTACAATTGTGGGTTTTCGTTGTGTTGTGACGTCCATGTTTGCACAGCTGTCCAATTACCCAAACCTGTCTCAGCCTGTTTAACACATTAACTTCCATGTGAGCTGCATTTAACTCAAACTAGTTTTGAGCCCAGAGCCTTGTGAAGTATATGTAACTTACATGTCTCTTTACCTTGAGTGCTGTGTGAACTAGTTTTCAAGTTGCATATAACTCACACACAGAAAACAATAAAAAATAACAAATTTTTCATTAAATTAGAAAGTATCATTTTGTTTTCAAAGTTTTTATTTTATTTTCATAATAAAACACTATGGCCCCAAGGAGAATATTTTTTTTTCCTAGTGTGGCAGTCAATGTGTTAAATGAAAAGCACTGAAACAATTAGTAAAAGCTACTAAAATGAAATATTTTTTATGAGGATGAACTGAACAAAATCAACATATACTTTTGATGTGTTAAGAAACTTGAATTCTAGTCCTAGCTTAACTTCAAACTTACTGTGTGACTCTGGACAAGTCCCCTCTAGGTCTCCATCTATAAAATGAGGAGAGTGGAATAGGTAAACTCTAAGGTCCCTTGCAGTACTGCTACTACACACTCATATGATCTGTAGCTGTGGCTCAATAAATACTCTATTTCTTCTCCTCCCTAACCTATCATCCAGTTATACCAGGAAAAACTGGTGAAAACAAAAGATTGGACTATGTTTTATTTTTTCCATGAGAGTTGGAAGATGAGGGGCCCGTGCGTAGGAACAGGTAGCAATAGATACCTTTGAGAAGCCATGCCAGAAAGCTAAAGGAATCCATAGACTTGCTTTAGAAAAGAGCTATTGTTGATTGTTCACAGAACTAAAAAGCAAACATGTGTACTGTTCAACAGATAATAAAAATAATCCTGGAAGAGAAACCTGAATCTTTCAGGCAGGACTAATGATTTTTCAAAATATTATGTTTGAACAGCCCTTTCTGTGGAAAAATCTGGAAAACACTATCTCTGTGTCTGTGCTAAAGGCAAACCTGCATTCAATTGAATGAATATGCCTACTGTCTGTTTTATACATATGTAAAAAATACTCAAAATGGCCCAAGTCAGATTCAGCAAAACTGTTATTAAATGTGTAGCTGAGTTTTCTCCACGGATATTGCAACATCCTTAACCTAATTCTCAAATGCCTGTTGGGACTGGAGGGGGTTGGGAGATCATTGATCCAAGTCTGAGACTGGCTCCGAGTCAGGAAATAAATTGCAAATGCGTCATCATGCTGGCTGGAGAAGGCCTGCTGCACGGCAGGATTTAGCATCACCCCAGTACAACCTTAGCAAGGTGCTTTCCAAGACCATGAATTTTGCCTTTTCTAATTCCATCAGCAGACCCTGCATCCCTCCAACACTTTGCCAGCTCCATCCCATCTCCCAGCTCACTGGCTTCTCAAGAATCTCTTATGTAGTGCAGTCAACTGTATGTTGTCTTGTTGGTACCAGGTGCCAAGTGCTGTGCTATTGGAAATGTAGGTTTTAGACTAGAGTCAAATTCTGGCTTTGCTAATGACTGCACATGTGTCCTTGTGAAGGATATCATCCAAGTTCTTAATTTGATGAGAGAGATCACTGGGCCCAGGAATAATGCACTCATGCTTTTAGAGGTAATCAGGAGCAGAGTCAGTATCAAAATCCAAATCTGTCCTCTGACCTCCAACTAAACGTTATTTGGATGGGGGAGGTTGATTTTTTTCTTGAGAATGTTCAACTATAAGTCTTCAATAGACAGTTAACAAAAGGTACCTTGGTATAATATGATGCTAAAAGTAGAATCTCTGAAATAAGACAGATCATTGCTTGAATCCTGGGTAATATACTATAAGGTGTGCGAACTCGGGTGAATAAAATTCTCTCTTCTAGAATTTGTTATGCCTGATACTGATATAGCAACTCTAGTTTTCTTTTGAACAGTGTTGGCATGAAATACCTTTTCATATCCTTTTACTTTTAACCTATTTGTGTTTTTATATTTAAAGTGTATTTCTTATAACCAGCATATAGCTGGATATTGCTTTTTAATCCAATCTCACAATCTCTGCCTTTAAATTGAGCTGTTTAGATCTATTTCAGCTTTTGTATGTCTGAAAGTGTCTTTGTATTCCTTTTTGAAAGATTTTTTTCCAGGTATAGAATTCTAGGTAGACAGATTTTTGTCCCCTTCAATACCTTAAAGATGTTGCTCAGCAGTTTTGTTTTTGCCTAGTTTCCCATGAGAAACATGCTGTCATCATTATCTTTGTTTCTCTGTACATAAGAAGTCTTTTTTCTCTGGCTGCTTTTAAGAATCTCTCTTAATCACTGCTTTTAAAGTAATTAGATCATAATATGTTATGGTGTCATTTTCTTCATGTCTTTTGTGTGCTACTGTTTGAATGTCCCCTCCCAAAACTCACATTGAAACTTAATCCCCAATGTGATAATATTGAGAAGTGGGTTTTTAAAGAAGTGATTGGATAGTGAGGGTTCTGCACTCATGAATAGATTGACGGGTTAATGGATTAATGGGTTGTCACAGAAGTGGAACTGGTGGCTATAAGAAGTGGAAGAGAGACCTGGAATAGCATGGTAGCATGCTCAGCTCCCTCATCATGTAAAAAATACATTGCATTGCCTGGGGACTCTGTAGAATCCCCACCAGGAAGAAGACTCTCATCAGATGCAGCCCCTTGACCTTGGACTTCTCAGCCTACATACGGTAAGAAATAAATTTTTTTCTCCACAAATTACCCCATTTAAGGTATTTTGTATAAGCAATAGAGAACAGATTAATACACTGTGCCTGGAGTTTATTAAATTTCCCATATCTATGAATTTGTAGTTTTCATGAAATTTGGTATTTTCTCAGCCAATATTTCTTCAAATATTTTTTCTACCATTCTCTCCCCCCTCTTTTTATGACTCTAAACATGTATATTAGGCCAGTTAAAGTTGTCCGATAACTCTGTTTCTCATCTTTTTATTTCTCTCTGTATTTCCTTTTGGATAGTTTTTATCACTATGACTTTAATTTCACTAATCTTTCTTCTGCAACATACAATATGTTGCTAATACCATCCAGTGTACTTTTCATTTCACACATTGAAGTTTTCATCACTAGAAGCTTAATGAGGGTCTTTTTCATATCCATGCCTTTACTCTTTGAACATATCAAATCTAGTTACAATAATTGTTCTAACATGTTTCTTAGCTAATCCTATAATATATGTCATTTCTGGGTCAGTTTTAATCGATTATTCTCCTCATTATGGATTATGTTTCCTGCGTCTTTGTATGCTTGTTAATCTTTGGTTTGATGCCAGACATTTAAATCTCACTTTGTTAGCTGCTGGATATTTTTTATTTCTATAAATATTCCTGACCTTTGTTCTATGATGCAGATAATTTACTTGGAAACATTTTTATCCTTTCAGTTCTTATTTTTATGATTTGTTAGGTGGTTCTGGAGCAGGGCTTAGTCTAGTATTTCTGACTACTGAGGAATGACCCCTTCTGTACTCTATCCAATGCTCCATGAATTATAAATTTTTCCAGTCTGGATGGTTGGGATAGGCATTATTTATAGTTCTATGTGAACACCAGATACTGTTTCTTCTAATTTTTTTCAGATAGTTCTTTCCAAGTCTTGGTTAGTTTCCTCACACACATACGAATAAATACTCTGCTGAATCCTTAAAGGAGCCCCTCTGGAAATCTCTACAGTTCTCTTTCTGGACAGCTCTCTCTTCTTTGGTCCTCTGTCCTATAAACTCTAGCTGCATTCGATTCCCTGGAATTTGAGCTGCATCTGCTCAACTCAAGGAGTCCACTGGCCTTTGACTCAATCTCCCCTCTTTATGCCATATCTTAAGACAGTAAGTTGGGAAAATTGTAGAGCTTACCTTATTTGTTTCTCATTTCTCAGCTATCATTGTCCTTTACTGACTGATGAAGTGTCTCAAAAACTTTTTTCCATGTAATTTGTCTGTTTTTGTTTTTGTGGTTATTTTAGGTGAGAAGGAAGATTTCATCCCTGTTACTCCATCTTAGCTGGAAATGGGCCTCAAAGGAGCATTTATCAACATTAGTATGCTTATTTATAAAATGGAAATAATAGAGATCCTTATAGTATTGGGCGTTTGTGAAGATTAAATGATATAATACATGTCACATTTTTTCATAGTAGCTGCTCTCTCTCTCTCTCTCTCTCTCTCTCTCTCTCTCTCTCTCTATATATATATATATATATATATATATATAAAATCTTATCTTCCCCTTCCTCACTTATACCTCTCCACACCGTGCCTAGCAGGGGAATTCTCTTTTAATGGCCCTCAAGACCTACAGGAGATGTTGGAGCAACGTCTGTAACCAGTGCAAACTGTCAAGTCCTTTAATACTTGAATTTATTCCAAAAAATTTTAGATGTAGGAAAAGAAAGAAAAATCACACCTGATCTGTTTTAAGAAAACAAACTGAGATAAGTAATTTTATATTTTTCCCAGTGCTTGGAGTAAGTTAAAAACAATCTAATTCTATCACTACTTCCAAGGACAGTAATTTTTTTGTGTGAGAGAGAAACAGAGGGGAGGAATTCATCATTATAACACAGACAGCCTTTAAAAGGCTATGTGTTATTTCAGATTTGGTATTCACTGTGCTTAAGGATAAATCTAGTGTTTACTTTTATAGCTTGGTTAAGTCTGTGGATCATTTATAATATAGTTCTCTATGCCTTCTCCAGGAAACCGCATACCTTCTAGTGAGGAAGTCCCACACCCTTCTAGAAAACTGGATAGAAAGTTTGAGAGAGAGGCTCAAGTGGAAAAGGATGGCAGACACTCAAAGATGGTACAGGCCAAGGAATGAGTCATAGCTAGCATACAGTGTTCAAATATACTACAGAGCATAACTTGACCTTTAAAGAAGGAAAAATATTTCCAAAGATTGAGTCAGTTTGTACTCTGCCATCTTTCCCATACACATTTTAGAGTGCCTTTGCTGAACAGTAGGTCCATTCATTCAATTGTTTATTCAATTAGCAAATATTTATTCAGCATATACTATGTGTATAGCACAGTGCCAAGGGCAGTGATGAATAAAATGTGGTATCTCTCTCTATGGAACTTTATAGTTAAACTGCTGCCAAAGGCATGTAGAGACCTTAACTAGTGTCCTTAACACTGCCAATCTACTCTGCTCTGGGAGCTAGAAGGGACATGAATCTTTTAAAATTATGCTGGTTCTTTTTAGTCCTGATCCTATAACTTTAATTCTGTCCTGCCCACCCACACATCATATATCCAACAACCAATAAAGTAAAGCCACAGATATAGCATTTTCAGCATTCACACAGGAACTACCATGCATATCTCTGGACTTCCCTGCCATCCCATTCTTATGCCACTATCACTGATTCTTGACTTTATTTCCTATTTCTTTTTTTTTTTTTTTTTTGAGACAGAGTCTCACTTTATTGCCCAGGCTAGAGTGAGTGCCATGGCGTCAGCCTAGCTCACAGTAACCTCACACTCCTGGGCTCAAGCAATCCTGCTGCCTCAGCCTCCCAAGTAGCTGGGACTACAGGCATGTGCCACCATGCCCGGCGAATTTTTTTTTTTTTCTATATATATTAGTTGGCCAATTAATTTCTTTGTATTTATAGTAGAGATGGGGTCTCGCTCTTGCTCAGGCTGGTCTCGAACTCCTGAGCTCAAATGATCCGCCCACCTTGGCCTCCCAGAGAGCTAGGATTACAGGCTTGAGCCACCGCGCCCGGCCTTTATTTCCTATTTCTGATGGCGTTCCTGTCTTTTGAATCTATCAGCTTGAACTGATTGTTGTTTATCAAGCTTGATGCTCTAAGTACTTTAGCTTATGCCTCTGAATATTTTGTATTTCTAGATATCTCAGGTAGGGCAACCTGGTTCTGATGCCCAGGACAAGACATTCTGGCTAGGCTTTTACTGGTTCTTGTGGGATAAAAGTAGGACATTTTAGAATTTAGGTAGAGAGAACAATACATAAAAAAATAAAGTCTTATAGTATGTTAGAGGAACAGAGTAGAGGCCACAGGGTCTAAATAATTGTGTGCAAGAGAAGTGACATGAGATAAAATTGGAGATGTGGGCATGGACCAGATATTCAGTTTGACTCCATGACCATAGTATACTGGAAGCTTCCCTACGATGTGTTTCTGGGATCCAACTTCTTCACAGGAGCCTTAGATCAAATGTCAGGAAGCCTGTGCTTTAGTGTAATTCTATTGTGGATTTATATGTCTCTTTTAAAGAGGTACTTCTCTCCCTGGCCCCCCAAATTTTCCAATCTGGCAAATAAGAGAATTAGACTTGACTTTCTCTAAGATCCTTCAAGCTCCAATATTCTTTGACCTATAAAAATAACTTTCAAAATTCTGACTAAAATCTCTGATCTGTGGATTAGTTTCAAGTGAGCTACTTCGAATCTTGTCACTTACTTCTGGGGATATAAATCATAAGGGATCTATTCTCATATAGATTTTACATTCTAATGAGTTTTCTCAAAGTTAGTTTCAATATATTTTAATTATCTCTGAAATACAAAATATGATATAACATTTTTTACCCTCAATTATCTTCAAACTATGGCTTAGAAAAAACTATCTTAAGAAGTTAGAAATTTTGGCACAGTGTATATAGATGAATGATCGAAGATGTTTGCATAACAATTTTTATGAGTAATAGCCTTACTGGTATATAATTCACATACCACACAATTCACCCATTTAAAGTGTGCCTTTCAATGTATGAGTATGAAAGTTGTGCAGTGATCGAGTTGTGCAGTGATCACTACAATCAATTTTAGAGCATTTTCATTATTTCCCCAGAAAAACTCCAAACCGATTTGCATAAATCACAATTCTTAAAAGTTCATAGACATCTTTAAGTTTTAGGTAGTCATGATCTGACACTAAAGAGCATGATCTTTCCTCTTGGAGCTCTGTGACACCTAGTTTTAGAGGAGTTGGTTTGTCCCATAGCACTTAGGCTATAGTGTATAAGTACAATTGACCCTTAAACAATGTGGGGGTTAGGGGCACCGATCCCCTGTGCAGTTGAAAATCCATGTATAACTTTAGATTTACCAAATACTTAACTGCTGAAAACATACTGTTGACTTGGAAGCCCCACTGATAACATAAACTGTCAATTAACACATATTTTGTATGTTATATGTATTATGCACTGTATTCTTATAATAAAGTAAGCTAGAGAAAAGAAAATGTTTTCAAGAAAATGATAAGGAAGAGAACATATATTTACTATTCATTAAGCAGAAGTGGATTATCATAAAGGTCTATATTCTCATTGTCCTCATGTTGAGAAGGCTGAGGAGGAGGAAGAGGAGAGGTTGGTCTTGCTCTCCCAAGGGTGGCAGAGATGAAAGAAAATCCGTGTATAAAGGGACCCATGAATTTCAAACCCATGTTGTTCAAAGGTCAACTGTGTAATATAACAATAGCAATATAATGGAGAATGAATTCATCTTGGAAATGGTAAAGTCTTTAGCTATCTACATATCTATGCTGCATAATGTCTATTTATGTTGCCCTAATAGATGGCAAAGAGCTATCACATGAAGTGTTGCACTTGCTGAAGCCTGTTTAGTTTGTATGAAGATATTCAGGAAAAATGACAGCTTTAGTTATATAACATCAATATAATATGGAGCAAATTTAAGCTTCTCTTGTCAACTACAGGAATCTTTGAATTATAGCCAGGGCCCATTTTGTCACTAACTTCTGATCTACCCAGTGCAATAGTGCGGCCAGCCTGGATGAGGAGAAAATGTAATTCTTAATTTTGGAAAGTTAGGTCTCAAATTTTCATGGTGTCAGCATTTTATCCATATAGCATATTTTATGTTCTCCCTTGATGTCCTGTGTCCTTAAATATTTTTGGAACTACTCTAAGAATGTTTATGATAAAAGCAATGAGAAGAGTAAAGTTGAACTATGATTTTAAAAAATACATTATATTAAGGGTTTGAGTTACAGTCAGTGGTGCTTTAGCTAACTATACTCTGGTGTGCCTAAGCATTCAAATCAGACTTTTATCCTTTGGGCCCTGGCATTCCTACTGATCAAACTATGAATAAATAAATTTAATAGACAGAGAATTGTACCATACTTTGGGTATTTTAGAGGTGCCTGAAATTACACCTATCAGTCCAAATTTCCTCATAAAGAGTGATAACTAGTAGGTTTCCTGAGTGCTTTCTCTCAAGTACATCTGAGCAGCAAGCATACTCCAGGAATAAAGAAAAGACACTTCTCAGAGAGGCACCAACTTGAAGGTGCTCCTACTGCAAAGTGTCAGCAAACATAAAAGACCTTCTTGAATATTTAATCATGCTTTTCTTGGAGATGTCAGTCCCTGTCCCAGAAATACTGAATAAGTATCTGAAATTTTAAAAGTACCCAGGTGATTCATTTACACATTAAAGTTTGAGAAGTGCTGTTGCAGCACGTGGTCTCTAAAGGTATCCACTGGGCTAGGCAGTACTTCTGGAACTTTAATATAGAAGGTCTGGCATGGGGCCTATGAATCTGAATTTATAACATGCTCCAAGATCACCTCCACAGACCATATTTAAGTAGTAATGAGATGGTCTTTGACTTTCTGTAATTCAGTAACAAGAATAGATTCCAAAAGCCTAACTGCACATATATTTACTTAAATTTTTCCCTGGGTTGACTTATAATGTATCTAATATGCATATGTGCTAGCTTGCAAATCTTGAGGGTTATCTAGAAGAATTTGTGTGTCCATTACAGAAATAAATTACTTCATAAGGTACTTTATAGTTTTTAAACAGGTTTCAATATATAATCTCATTTGATCCCAGAATGCCTGCTCTTATTTTCGCTGCATAGGACTTCTGGGGCTGATCTGAAGTTGTGACTATGGGATGGTAGCTTAACCCAAAAGACTAAACAGCTGGAATGTTGAGCTGCTGACCAATGGGCTGGCTCTATTTTCCTGTCACTAGGGGTTTCCTAGCATACCTTGAGGGGAAAGAGTGGCCAAAATCAGGGCTGGTCTCTTAAGTAAATGGAGTTATCAGAAGCTCCATGGATTATTGAAGTTTATTCTTAAGATAGTGGAGCTTAATATTTTCATCCGTTTGCTCTACTCAATGGAGACAAAAGAAGGAGAAGGAGACTGATTTGGTAACTATTAAAGCCCAAAACATACCAGAAGAGCTTCCTCAGCTGGTTTGGGATGATGTGATCAGTTATTAGTTTCAACTCCCCACAGCTTTTTCACTTCTTTTTTTAAATTTTTATTTCAGCATATTATGGGGGTACAAATGTTTAGGTTACATATATTGCCTTTGCCCCACCCGAGTCAGAGCTTCAAGCGTGTCCATCCCCCAGACGGTGTGCACCGCACCCACTAGTTGTGAATATACCCATCCCCTCCTCTCCTCTCCCACCTGCCTGACACCCAATGAATGTTGCTACTATATGCCCCATTACTGAGCATCTACCCAAAGGAAAAAAAAAGACATTCTATACAAAAGACATCTGCACTCAAATGTTTATAGCAGCACAATTCACAATTGCAAAGATGTGGAAACAACCAACGTGCCCATCAATACATGAGTGGATTAATAAAATGTGATATATGTATACCATGGAGTTCTACTCAGCCACAAAACGCAATGCTGAACTAGCACCTATTGTATTATCCCAGATAGAGCTGGAGCCCATTCTACTAAGTGAAGTATCACAAGAATGGAAAAACAAGCACTACATGTGCTCACCATCAAATTGGAATTAGCTTTTCATTTCTTTTTTTTTTTATTTTAGCGTATTATGGGGGTACAAGTGTTAAGGTTACTTATATTGCCCATGCCCCCCTCCCCCAGCTTTTCATTTCTTAACTACAGTTTCCTAATCAAAAAAACAAATAGTAATTAAGTAGAAAACCTTCTCTGAGGTGTTTTGTTCGTGATTAAGTAGAAACCAGAAGGCAAAGTTGCATGCAAGGCTGAGAAGAGGGAAAGCATGAGCTTAATTATTGACTTCTAATGCCTCTAAAATGTATTTATTTAATAATTTGTTGCTAAACTATGTCTGGGCCCATGGAGAGTTTAATAAGTCTATAATCTTTAATATTCCTTATTAGTAATGGTAATAAAAAAGCACCTTTAGAAACCATTAACTCAGAAAAACCATTGATATATAGCAAATAGCCCAACCAGAAGTTTATTTCCTAAATATTCAGAAGACCATAAGAATATGAAGTCAGTAAACACTTGGAAGAGCAAAGCTTTTAATGAAAATATATCACAGATTTCATCATGATTATCAGCAAACATTTATTGATACCATATTGACTGAGTACTTGTTAAGAAGCTATCAGAGGAAGAACTAGGATGGATCCCATTAGTTACAAAGGCTAATCAGAAGACCAAAATACTGGCCCAATCATTCAACAAGTATTTTTTGAGCACTACTACAGTTCACTGCAGATAAAACAGAAAACAAGTTGTCATAGTCTCTCTGCCTTCAGGGAGCTGACATTGTAATGGGAAAGACAGACCACGCCCCCCCCCAAAAAGATGAATAAGCTAATTACAGAAGGTGATTGCTGCTTAAAAGTAAATTTAAAAAGGGTGTTTTGATGGAGAGTGATTAAGGGCACCTGGTTTAGATACAGTTCTCAGGGAAGGCCTCTCTGAGGTGGGAACTTCTGAGTCCTGAAAATTAGAATGTGATACGGGTAAAGAGTTTACAGAAAAGCCTTCAAGTTAGAGGGATTATATTGCAAGGCCTTCAAGTGGTGAAGAACTTGGCATGCTCTAGAAACGGACAAAAGGTCAGTGCAACACTAAGGTTACTCAGAATCACGTTATTACTTTATCAGCCAGTGAACTGCATAGGATTGGGGGAGGAGGTCAGTGGCAGATACTATTTCAATGGCTATGTATTGACATTCTCTTAGGGCCCACAAGTACCCTCAATTGTTACAGACTCCCTACCCTGACAACACTCCACAGCTCCATGAGGGTACGCCCTTTATACCCCAAATGGGGTAAACTATCTTCAGTGTATCCTGAGAGGTATGGTACCTTGCCACATTTCAGCAAAGCAAAAAGAGCTCTGTGGGATTGACTGTGACGCTGGCTACACACTCTTGACCATCTTGCCGCTGCAATAAGAACTAAGGACACTAAATTATGTGAGTTAGAGGGCTTGAGGGAAGTCACTACCTCCATCGTGGCTCAAAAAAGGTGTAGTCTGGGGAGGGTATATCCACACCCTGAACTACTTCTTTGCTTTCCATTACTTACTACCACTGTTCTAGAGATCAGATAGATCCTTGTTATATTTTACCTAAATTATTGCAGTATTCCTTGAGGTGCCCTCTGTGTCTACAGTCTCTTCTTCTTTGGATCTGGTCCATTCTCCATACTAGCTGCTTTGCATTTTGATGATTAGTGTATATTTCTTTTTTTTTCATTTTTATATTGTAAGCTGCCAGAAGAGCAAGGACAATGTCTAATTATCATTCTCCCATAGTAAAAGCCAACTCCTTACTGATTCCACAAATATATATTAGTTGAAATCCCTATGTGAACATTTTGTCCACTTGCTACTGAAGATCTGCACAATTCACTGGCTAAATTAACTTACATCAATAATTGTAAGACTGTAATCTCCTTGTTAAGGATCCAAAACTTGATGTAAGTTTGGGATGAAATTCTGAATTCATCGACAAATTCTTGGGCCTGCAGAACTGAAAGTAATTTATTAGCACTAGAAATCTATAGCACTTAAAATCTATGTGCTTCTATCTAGGTGGAAGAAAAGTATCAAAAAGTCACTAAATGGTTATACACACAGGTAACCAAATGTATTTGGTAAAGAACTAGGCTCTCTATCAAATTCGATTTAGATAATGTTATTTAAAAAATTTTGTAGGGGACTTCAAACACACAAAAGTGGGGATCATAGTATTATGATCCTCATGCATCCATCACTCAACTTCAGCAATGCATGCCTAATCTTGTATCAATACTCTTACGCACTGTCTGCCTCTCCTGATAATTTGAATTCAAATGCAGACATCATGTCATTTCATCTGCAAATACTTCAGCATGATTTTTTTTAAGAGATAAGGACTTATTTATTTAAATTGACAAACATATTGTGTGCAATATGTATACATTGTGGAATGGCTAAATTGAACTACTTAATATGTATTACCTGATATGCTTATTTTTTTGTGAGGATTTTTAAGAAATATAAACACAATTATCACACTTAATTTTTCAGGTGTGCTATTTTTTAAACAATAATTTCTTAGTATCACCAAACATCCAAATCCCAAAATGTATCATGAACATCATATTTATTTATTTATTTTTGAATTGTTATCAAAATAAGATCCACATATTGTGATTAATATGTTTTTTAAGCCTCTTTTAATCTATGGGCTCTGCTTCAAATTTTTCTTTTTTTCTTGAAATGTATCTATAGAAGGCACTGATTGGTCTGTTATTTAGAATTTCCCGGAGTCTGGGTTTTGCTGATTCCATCATAATGTGAAGTTTGACATGTCTCTCTGTTCTCTGTATTTTCTGTAAGTTGGTAGTTAGAGCTAGGAGCTTACTTAATCAGATTCAAGTTGAATTTTCTTTTGTCAAGAATGCTTCATAACTTTTCTGATCATCTCATTTATGAAGTCGGTCCAATAATAGATCTAATCTCATAGTCATTGAGAGGATTAAACACAACAATTTTATAAAGTGCACAACACAGTGCTTGCCACATGAACACTTACAAAAGTTAAAAGCATGGCATTTAGGAAAGAGGGCCACGAGATAGGTGCCTGGGGTAGCAGGGACACAATAAGCATTTTAACAAATACCGATTATGTCTCAGACACTGGCCTGGATTCTGGGAGTAGAGCCTATATCCTGTTTAAGAAATCTTAGCCTGGCTTGGCATGGTGGCTCACGCCTGTAATCCTAACACTTTAGGAAGCTGAGGCTGGAGGATTCCTGGAGATTGGGAGTTTGAGGTTGCAGTGAGCTGATGATGCCACTGCACTCTAGCTAGGGCAACAGAGTAAGACCCTGTCTCAACAAAAAAATTTTGTTTGAAAAGAAATGTTAACCTATTCCAAGGTCATGAGAATACTGTCCTATGTATTCTTCAAGAAGATTTATTGTGTTAGATTTTACATTTAAATCTATCATCAGTCTCAAATTAACTTTTTGTGTATGGTATGAAATAGGAGTCAACATTAATCTTTTTCCACACAAATATCCAATTGTTTCAACATTGTTTCAGTATTATTAAAAAAGAGTAGAATGTGTGGTTATATCTCTTTGCATTTCTGATGTTGATAAGAATTTTCTAATTTTTTTTCTATGGTCAGTCTTGCCAAGAATTTATCAATTGTATTATTCTTAACACAAAAAGAAGCTTTAAAAAAATTTATTGTTTCTTTTCTATTTGATTAATTTCTGCTGTCATGTCTATCATTTTCTTCCTTCCACTGCCTTTGGTTTTAACCTCCTGTATCTTGAACTTCTTGAGAATGATTCTTAGTCATTGACTTTTAGGCTTCCTTACTTTTAAATATATGCATTTAGATAGGGCTATAGGTTTCACTTTAAGCACTAATTTAGTTGCATCCATAGGTTTTGATAGAAGTATTTCCATAATCATTCACTTAAATTTATATTCTAATTTCCACCAACATGTCTTTGGCTTATGGCTTATTTGGAGGCATATTGTATAATTTATAAACCTTTTGAGGCTTTTCTATTCTATTTTTAATTTGCTATGGCCTTATTCCACTGTGATCAGATAGCATACATGAATGATTTCAGTCCTCCTTTTCTTCAGCTTTATTAAAGTATAATTGTTATACAAAAATACATAATTTACTCAATTCAGTGATTTTAGACATATGTACACACTCATGTTACTATCATCACAATTCAGGTAGTAAACATATCCATCACCTCAAGTTTGTGTGTGGTGGTAGTGGTGGTGGTGTAAGAACACTTAACGTAAGATTCATTCTCTTAACACATTATTAAGTACACAATACTTAATTGTTAGCTACAGATACTATGTTGAATGTCATATCTCTGGAATATACTCACCTTATATAAATGTAACTTTTTGCCCATTGAACGACATCTCCTCGTATCACTTTCTCTCCATCCCCTGGTAACCATCATTCTATTGTCTCCATTTATTACCTTTGACTCTTTTAGATGCCTCATATAAGAGGAATCATGCAACATTTGTACTTCTGTGACATTTCATTTAGCATAATGTCTTCCAGTTCCATCAGTGCTGTTGCAAATGGTAGGATTTATTTCTCTTTAAAGTCTGAATAATATTCCTTGTTTTCTTTATCTATTCATGTCATTGTATATTTGGGTTGTTTCCATACATTGGCTATTGTGAATAATGCTACAGTAAACACTGAAGTGCAGCTGTCTCTTCAAGATCTCCAATTCAATTCTTTTGGATATATACCTAGAAGGTAGATTGTTGGATCATATGATAGTTCTATTTTTAATTGTTTGTAGAAGCTCTGTACTGTTTTCCATAATGGCTGTATCATTTTGCATTCCCACCAACAGTGTATAAAGGTTCCAAGTTTTGCACATCTTTTACAACACTTTTTTCATACTTATCAGGCTAATAGGTGTGAGGTGATATCTCAATGTGGTTTTGATTTGCATTTCCCAGATCATTAGCAATGTTGAGCATCTTTTCATATGCCTGTTAGCCATTTGTATCTCTTCTTTGAAGAAATGTCTATTTAAGTCCTTTGCCCATGTATAAATTGGTTATTTGTCTTTTTGCTATTGAGATTTAGGAGTTCCTTATATAGTTTGGAAATTAACCCCATATGTTAGTATTGCACTGCTATAAAGAAATGCCTGAGGCTGGGTAATTTATAAAGAAAATAGGTTTATTTGGCTCACGGTTCTGCAGGCTGTACAA
Organism: Mirza zaza; assembly: GCA_008750895.1. Lineage (NCBI taxonomy): Eukaryota > Metazoa > Chordata > Mammalia > Primates > Cheirogaleidae > Mirza > Mirza zaza. Next base: position 7,480 of record VSMD01018312.1, on the reverse strand, counting down.
GAAGCATTGTGCGAGCATCTGCTTCTAGTGAGGGCTTTAGGGAGTTTCCAATTAAGGTAGAGGGCAAAGGGGGAGCAGGTGTGTCACATGGTGAGAGTGGGAGCAAAAGAGGGAGGAGGTGGTGCCAGGCTCTTTAAAACAACCAGCTCTTCTTGCATGGACTAATAAAGTGAAAACACACTCATTATACTGGGGAAGAACCAAGCCATTCATGAGGGATCCACCACCATGACTCAAACACCTCCCACCAGGCCCCACATTCAACACTGGACATCAAATTTCAACATGAGATTTGAAGGGGCCAAATATCCATACTATATCAACCCATGTCAAATATATGGTTTGCAAGTGTTTTCTCCCATTCTGTAGGTTACTCCCTGGCTCTGTTGAGTGTTTCCTTTGTTATGCAAAACATTTTAAGTTTGATTCAATTCCATTTGTCTGATTTTGCTTTTGTTGTCTGTGCCTTTGGTGTCTTATAAAAAAAAATCATTGTCCACTCCAAACTAATGTGATAGAGATTTCCCCTATGTATTCTTCTATTAGTTTTACAGTTTCAGGTCTTATGTTTAAGTTTTTGATCCATTTTAGCTTAATTTTTTAAATGGTGTGAGATAAGGGTCCAGTTTAATTATTTTGCATGTGAATATCCAGTTTTTTCAACATCATTTATTGGAGAGACTTTTCTTTTTTCATTGTATATTCTCGAAATCCTTGTCAAAGATCATTTGACCATAGACATAATAATTTATTTCTGGGGTCTCTATTGTATTCCATTTATTATATCTATCTATGTATCTATATCTGTATCTATTTTATGCCTTTCTTATACTATCTTAATTATAGTAGCTTTGTAATATATTTTGATATCAGGTAGTGTGATGCCTCTAGCTCTTTTCTTCTTGCTTAAGACTGCTTTGGCTATTTTAAATCTTTTGTGGTTCTATATGAATTTTAAGATTTTTTTTCTATTTCTTTAAAAATTATCTTGGGATTTTGGTAGAGATTGCATTGAATCTTTAGATCAGTAGTATAGATATTAAATATTTTAACAATATTAAGTCTTCTAATCTACACACTCAGGATTACTTACCATTTATGTCTTCTTCAATTTCTTTCATCAGCATTCATAGTTTTTATTATACAATCCTTTTACCTCTCCTTGATTAGGTTTATTCCTAAGCACTTAATCATTTTCGGTACTATTGTAAATGGTATTTCCTTAATTTCATTTCTGGAATTATCTATGTTTGCAGGTGACATGATCTTATATGTAGAAAACCCTAAAGACTACATTAAAAACCTTGTTCGAACTAATAAAGGAATTCAGTAAAGTTGTAGGATATACAATCAATCTATAAAAATCAGTTTCATTTCTATATTTCATCAACAATGAAATATCTGATTTCGGTCCTTTAAAGTATGGTGAGACTTGCCTTATGATCCCATATATGATAAATTTTGGTAAATATTTATGATTTCTCAGTTGCAGTGCTTAAAAATGTTGGTTAGATCAAGTTTGTTACTCATGATGTCCAGGACTTCTATATTCTTATACTTATTTTATCATTTTATCATTTATTGAGTGAGGTATACTCATTATGAAGTGGTTTTCCATATTTCTTTTAGTTCTTACATATTTCTGTTCTATATATTTTTGAGTAATTTTATAACATGCTTACAAATTTAGAATTGTTTTATCTTCCAAATAGATTGATTACTTCATCATTTTATAAATATTCCTCTTTATTACTAATAATGCTTCTTGCCTTAAGGTCTACATTGTCTGATATTAGTAGAGCTATACCATCTTTCTTTTTGTCAGTGTTTACATGATATATTTATTTCATTATTATTATTTTTTTTATTTTTTGAGTCAGAGTCTTGCTCTGTTGTGCCAGCTAGAATGTAGTGGTATCATTGTAGCTCACAGCAACCTCTAACTACTGGGCTCAAGCGATCCTCCTGCCTTAACCTCCTGAGTAGCTGGGACTATAGGAGCATGTCACCATGCCTGGCTAATTTTTCTATTTTTTTGTAGAAATAGGGTCTCACTCTTGCTCAGGCTGGTCTCTATTCCATTCTTGTGTTTTAAATATTTCTGTGTCTTTATATTTAAGCTATTTTTTGTAAGCAACATTTAAAAAAATCCATAGTGTCAAACTTTGTCTTTTAATTGACGTCTTGGTCCATTTACACTTAATGTAATTATTGGCTTACTATTTTATTATTTTCTATTTTTAGATGTGTATATGGTGCTTTGTCCTTTCTAGCCTTAATTAAGATTAAAACAATTATTCTCTATACCCTTATCTATTAGATTTTTAACTATATATTCTTTTACTATTTGTTCAGTGGTTCTCAAAGTGTGATTCAGGGGCTCCTATGGGTCCCCAAGAGGCTTTCAGGAGTCTGAGATTGAAATTATTTTTATTGATAATATATTTTGCTCTTTCTTTTTTCTCTCATGAATGTACAATGGATTTCTCCAGAGGCTGCATTAAATGTGATATAATGGTTTGAATGCAATAGCAGATATGAGGACACAGTTGTCTTCTATTAAGCCAGATATTTAACAATTTGCAAAAATGTAAAACAATGTTATTATAGTTTTTCTGTTTTGAAAAATATAGTTATTTTCACATAAAAATATTATTTGTATTAGTATGTAATGGATTTATTGCTGTTATTTCTAAATGAATCAAGAAATAAGCAGTTTTTAAAATGTCTCAGTTTTAATTTGTAATATAATAAATATCAACAAATATAACTCACAAAACAAAAGCTCATTGGGGTCCTCAATAAGATTTAAGAGTGTAAAGAGGTCCTGAGACTACAATGAGACTACTGCCCTAGAGATTACAACATACATCCTTGATTTCATGCAGTTTAATATAAATTAGTACTTTTACTACTTCCTTGATAATGTTATGACCTGATAGTAGTTTAAATCCATTTATCAGTTTCAATCTTTTGTGTTGTCATGTATCTTTCTACCTATGTTTTTGAACACACAAGACTTTATTATTAGCTTTTTATACAGTAAATATTAATTTATATTTACTGAGATATTTGTTCTATATCCTTTCCTGAATTTGTCTTTTGGTAAGGTATACTTTCTTGGCTACCTGATTGAATGCTGGACATTATATCTGAGAAGCTGCTGGATGTTATGTATGAAAAATAGCTGGACATTATATATGAAAAATTGTAGTGATTATGGATGATCTTCTGCTAGACTGGATTCACCCTGTCCTCTGGTGGGCAGCTTGTTTAAGGACCGTCACCTCGATCCAGTCAGGGATTGAGCTGATTTCAGGTTGAGTTGCAAGACTGTTTTTGAGTCTCAGTTTATACTTTGCCCCAGGCCTAGAGTGTAGCTCTCTAGGGATCTCACCTGACAACAGCTGTGTTTCCTAGGGCCTCTCCTGCCTTGTGGGAACACAGAAATAAGAAATTGCTTGAAAACTCAGCTCTACTCTTCAGCAGTTTTCTACTTAGCTTCTTAGCCTGTTGCCCTGCATAGCAGATGAAAACAACAAATCCTCAAGGTGAAAAGGAACAGAGTGTCAAGGAACAAGGTGAAAAGGAACAGGCTCACTCTTCTTTGCTTCTCTTCTCTCTGTGATGTTGGTCCTTAAAGTTCTGGTTCTCTTGAGAGCCCCAAACTTCAGTTTTTTTCCTTCTAGTCCTACAAGTTTGCAAAAGCTCTATTGGCTTCTCTGCCTCTTTGCCATAGCCCTTTGTCTTGCTTGCCAGTCTATACCTAGAAACAAGCTATAGACTTGGTGTAGACTATACCTAGAAAAGACAAATGTCTTGGAGGAATAAGCTGCCTCCTGTGCTTTCCTTTTCTGAAGTCTTGGTCCCTCAAGTTCCAGTTGCCTTGGCATGCTTCAGATGTCCCCTAGTTGCCCCAGTGGGAAGATCAATATGTAACAAGATAATCCATCATTGTAGGCCAGTGGAACTACATCCAGTACAACTCATCAGGGTAATAGCTCATCAATTCTGCTACTGCACCTCAGCCCTCAGTAGTATCCAGCAGTTTAAAGAGAGGATTGTTACAAGCATATACTCTGAGGTCTGGCTCTCTGGGTTTCATTTCTGGCTTCTTTGTTTACCAGCTGTTTTTCATCCCTGTGAAGGTCACTTACTTTTATCTAAGCCTCAGTTTCCTCCTCTGTGACATGGGGCTGATCATAGGACCTATCTAGAAGGTTTGTGGAAATGAAATAAAATAATCCACACATACATTACAGCACTTGGCAAGTGGTATGTGTTGGATACATATTAGATATTATTAGTAATAGTATCTATAGGTTTTATGTAAGCACAAACATAATAAGGGTTATTCAATATAACAAATTTAATATACATTGCTTATATTATTTTTTTCTGATTATTTACTATTTATTTATTTTTCAACATCACCTTTATAGGTTTGACACCTCTGATATTTTTAATCTTTTCTTTTTGGTGAGGGGAAGATAATCTGAGATATGATGATATTTTTAATCTTGTCACAGATGATATTTTTAATCTTGTCACATAAAGCTGAGATACAGAAAAGCACACAAATACAGCTTAGTGAATTATTATGAGGCACATTTTAACCACCACCCCAGTCAAGAAGTAAAACTTTGCCAAAAGGCCTGACACAGTGGCTCATGCCTGTTTAACAATGAATATTATGAGTTAGAACAAGGAAAGTTTTAGTGGAAAAATGCACTTTCATTTGTTTTGTTGCCTCAATTTTATTACCTATAAATAATCTACCTAATATTACCTTGGCCTCAGAGCCTAATCGTACTTAGGTGGGTTGTATATATTAATACTCTCATCTTCAAACTGTTGTTTTATGTTGAAAGAGTATTTAGTTAATTATATAAGAATAGTCAGATGCTTTCCCTTTTCTTTCCTCATGTCCTAAATAACTTTTTGACACCACTCTGTGACTCTGTATATGTTGCAGGAATATTTGCTTTAGCCTGCATATTTTTTTTTGAGAATTTATGCACATCTGGGCAGATCAGCAGGCTTTGTTGAAAGTGCTCATCAAGGGGCTTATTTGAAAGGAACTCTGGGATATAATTCACTTTAACTGAAAAGAGGTGAGAGCCATAGTTGCTTGGTTAAAAGAATAGTTGGTGATGGTGAGAGAAGATATGGTTTTCTGATCATAGAATATGTGCTGTAACGCAGGTTGTCCTCTGGCCCAGCACATCTGGAATCCTGCCTGAGTCTTAGCCTGAAGGGCTACAATAACATGGAGTTAAAGCTAAAGGGACTATTTCATTCCTGTATCTTTGGTATATGAGAATGCTTTGCGTCAGCAACAGTGGTGCCAGCAGCTCCTGCAGAGACAGTAGACTGTGCCAGTGGTTTTAGTAGCAACAGGAGCCAGTACCCTTGTTGCAGATATCAGCTCCCTCCAAAGTGGAAAGTGGCAGACTTGATGCAGATATAGGTCAACACTAGAATTAGAAGCAGTGTCTCTGGCAGGTATCAGCATCAGTGGCCCCTTTGATAAACATTGGCAGCATAGCTGTGACTTTTTAGCATGGTTGTTGGTAGGATACCTGGTCAAGGAGAGCTGGAGTAGGAAGGATAGCTACACAACACGTGAGAAATACCCTCTATGGACTCCCAGAATTATCTGGAAGTTGTCTGAAGGGGCTTTGAGTTTCTAGAGAGTGGGCAGGGGCAAAGCCATGCTTTGTGACTGTTAACTGTAATGTATCATTACCCCTAGGCTCTGGAATGATAGTGGTGATGATAATATAGGAGATATTAATATATCCACAACAGGTAGAGAAATGCCGGAAATGCCATGCACACTGGTATTCACCATTCGTTTAGCTCTCAGGCCCCAAGTGAAGCAGGTAAGTATATTAGATGCAACATTAAAGAAATATGATTTTTTAAAAGACAATGCACCAGGAACTTGGACAGCCTCATGGGAATGTTTAATCATGTGTATAACTCCTATGGTAATTGCTTTTGGAAACAGGTTACTAGCCACATAAGAATATCAGGCTCATTGTTTCTACGAACATGGCTTAGTTATGGACCCAAATGGTAGTGTTACACTGCTTGTTTATCCAGCTTTCACAGACAAATGGTAACTTATGCTCTGGCCAAAACTCAATTCTCAAAGAGTAAATAAATTAAAAACATGCAGCATAAATCCTGAAGACATTTCTCAAAATGGAGCTCTAGAGAGATAATTTGACCAGTATTATTCTCTATTATATAAGAAAGTCTTTTGTGGCTACTGTTTAAAAAAATTCAGGCAAATTGATTTCTTATAGCTCATATTTTATCAAAGATCAAATCCATCATATCCATTTACCAAGTATCTGTTAAATGCTTACCTTGTACAAGATAATAATCAAATAATCAGACAAATGGATTTAAAATTACAATTATAATAAGTCCTGGAAAGAGAGCTACAACACACTATGAAAACATGTCCTCTCCTGAGAGGTCAAAGAAGTCTTTTTGGAGGAAGTCACATTTAAATCAAGAATTAAAGGATGATCTTTGACAAAGCAGACAAAAACATATGCTGGGGAAAAGAATCCCTTTTCAATAAATGGTGCTGGGAAAACTGGATAGCCACTTGTAGAAGGCTAAAGCAGGACCCACACCTTTCACCTCTCACAGAAATCAACTCACGCTGCATAAGAGACTTAAACCTAAGGTATGAAACTATTAGAATTCTAGAAGAAAATGTTGGAAACCCTCTCCTAGACATCGGCCTAGGCAAAGAGTTTATGAAGAAGTACCCAAAGGCAATCAAAGCAGCAACAAAAATAAATAAATGGGACATGATCAAACTAAAAAGCTTCTACACAGCCAAAGAAATAGTCATGAAAGTAAGCAGACAACCTACAGAATGGGAGAAAATTTTTGCATCCTACGCATCTGATAAAGGGCTGATAACTAGAATATACTTAGAGCTCCTGAAAATCAGCAAGAAAAAATCAAATAACCCTATTAAAAAGTGGGCAAAGGACTTGAACAGAAACTTTTCTAAAGAAGACAGAAGAATGGCCAACAGACATATGAAAAAATGCTCACCATCTCTAATCATCAGGGAAATGCAAATCAAAACCACAATGAGATATCACTTAACTCCAGTGAGAATGGCCTTTATCAAAAAGTCTCCAAATAACAAATGCTGGTGTGGATGCGGAGAGAGAGAAACACTCCTACACTGCTGGTGGGACTGCAAACTAGTTCAACCTCTGTGGAAAGAAATATGGAGATACCTTAAAGCGATACAAGTGAATCTACCATTTGACCCAGCAATCCCATTACTGGGCATCTACCCAAAAGATCCAATGACACTCTACAAAAAAGACACCTGCACTCGAATGTTTATAGCAGCACAATTCATAATTGCAAGGCTGTGGAAACAGCCCAAGTGCCCATCAATCCAAGAGTGGATTAATAAAATGTGGTATATGTATAC
>VSMD01018307.1:1124-11951 GCA_008750895.1 Mirza zaza | reverse complement strand
AGGCTGGCCCTGGGTCCCCAATCCGCACCCTGAGGGCTGGCCCTGGGTCCCCGCCCCCCCCCCCGCGGGCTGGCCCTGGGTCCCCGCCCCCCACCCCGCGGGCTGGCCCGACCCCAGATCCCCACCCCGAGGGCTGGCCCGATCCCCCATGTTTCCTTGCTCGCTGAAAACCCATCCTCCCCGCCCCCAGGCTCTAACGGTCCCCCCACCCCGTGTCCCGCCAGTCGCTGCCAGCCTGTGACTGTGTCCCCCAGCGCCCAATCGTCCCTCCGCTTTCCCCCCAGTCTCCTCCAGTGCCCTCCTTGCCTGGGACACCACCCAGGGCCCCTGCCCCACCCCCTCCCCCTGCCCCCTCCCCCCTGCCTCTCCCTCACCTCTCCTGCCTCGAACCCCCCTCCCCACACCCCTCCCCTGTTTAAACCCCCGGTGTGACTGTGCGTGACTGTGGGGACATTCACACACTCGGTTTGCGGTTACTTCCATGCTCGGATTCTCCCCTCTGACCAGTGGGAGCCCTTCCACGGGGTCGGTGACCCTGTGACGGCCCCGCCGGACCCTGGCCACTTCCCCACCGCCCCTCCCGGGCTGGCTCACCCTTCCCTGCCCCAGCCCGGCCCTGCCACTTCCCAGAGAGGCCTGCGCGCGTGGGGACACCGGCCGGGCGCTCGCTGCTCCTTTGTAAGCCTCTGCTCAGACTGGCCAAGATTTAAAAAAAAAAACGAGCGAAGACAAGTTCCCTGTCGCAGCAGTGACAGGGGGGACATCACTACAGATCCTACAGGGAGCGAGGCCGGAGGAGATTGCAGGGTTCCCGGCCCTCGTGCTGGGGCGCTCGCGGCTGCCGGGGTGGCTGTCCTTTAGCTCCCAACTCGGTCCCCAGCCCTGTGAGGGAGCTCGAGCTCTGAGCGCAGCCTGCCTGGGTCCGAGTCCCCACTCGAGCGTGATCTCGGGGCAGGTCGCTGCTGCCTTCCTGGGCCTCGGTCCCTGGCCAGAAAAGCGGGCGGGTAACACACCTACCCGGCGGGGTGATGAGATGAAATGGGTTGGAACGGTGTCTGCGGCGGTGACCAGAAATGCTGAATTTACAGGCTCACGCCTGTAATCGTGGCACTCTGGGAGGCCGAGGCGGGAGGATCGCACGAGGTCAGGAGTTCGAGACCAGCCTGAGCAAGAGCGAGACCCTGTCTCTAAAAAAAAAATGTGTCAAGGGACGGGAGAAGGAAGGGATGGAGGAATACATTTCTTCCAGGCAGCTCCTGCCCCCTTCCCTTTGTGCATGTCTTGGTCTTCCACCATCAGTTCACCTCCTTCACCCATACCTCTATTGATCTTCTCTTTCTGCAGCTGCCTTGCCGCCGTCCCCGTCTTCCTCCTGCCAACGGCCATCGGGCGCCCTCCGCACCTCCTCCTGCACCTGGACGTTCTGCCTTCGGTCCCCCGCCTCCGCCAGGCAGTCCTCCGTCCCCGCCCTCTCCTCCTCCACCCGCAGGTCCCATCCCCGTGTGCGACCCCAGCGCGGCCACCATGTTCAGCTGGCTGAAGCGGGGCGGGGCGCGGGGCCAGCAGCCCGAGGCCATCCGCACGGTGACCTCGGCGCTCAAGGAGCTGTACCGCTCCAAGCTGCTGCCCCTGGAGGAGCACTACCGCTTCGGGGCCTTCCACTCGCCCGCGCTCGAGGACGCCGACTTCGACGGCAAGCCCATGGTGCTGGTGGCCGGCCAGTACAGCACCGGCAAGACCAGCTTCATCCAGTACCTGCTGGAGCAGGAGGTGCCCGGCTCCCGCGTGGGGCCCGAGCCCACCACCGACTGCTTCGTGGCCGTCATGCACGGCGACACGGAGGGCACCGTGCCCGGCAACGCCCTCGTGGTGGACCCCGACAAGCCCTTCCGCAAGCTCAACCCCTTCGGGAACACCTTCCTCAACAGGTGCGGCGGCCGCCAGCCGGCCCGTCCCCTCCACCCCTTCTCCCTGCTCCGTTCTTCTCGATTCTTCCCAGTTCCTGTCCCCCTGTCCCCAGGGGAGCAGGGCAGCAGCAGAGCCCCCGCCTGGCTTCGCAGCCCGGCCCTGCCACTGGCTGGCGGGCTGGCCTCGGGCAAATGCCTTAGCCTCTCTGTGCCTCTCTCATCCGCATCCGGAAAATGGGTCTAACCGCAGTCTCCACTCTGTAGGGCGGTCGTGGGGACTTAGAGCAGCACCGACGCTAAGCAGGTGCTCAGCGAACACGGGCTGTTACTCTCTTAGACGTCATTCTCCGTCCCGACCTGCCGTTTGTCTTTCCAGAGCCTTCCCAGCCCCTGTGCCCCCCGCTCTGCCCCGTGTGTCCCCGCGCTGACCGGCCCTCCCTCCGCCCCAGGTTCATGTGTGCCCAGCTCCCCAACCAGGTCCTGGAGAGCATCAGCATCATCGACACCCCGGGCATCCTGTCGGGGGCCAAGCAGAGGGTGAGCCGCGGTGAGTGAGGCCGAGGCCGCGGGGACGGGCCTGCGACGCGGCGGGAGTGGCAGGGCCGGGGGGACGGGCGGGCCAGGCCCCGGCTGGAATTCATAAACAGCTGTGCAGGCAGCGGCGGGCGGATTCCCGAGGGGCCACCGCGGGGCGCGCACCCCCTGCCCGCCTGCCCTGCCCGCATCTGCGCCCCCAGCCTCCCCGTCCCCCCGTGGCCTGGGAGGCCCGGAATTGGGGCAGAGGCGGCCGCAGTGTGGGGCAGAGGGGACAGGAGGCACTGGCGGGAGGCCCAGCCTCTCGGGGTGGGGCGGGCGCCGGGGGGTTAGTGTCGCTGTCCCTGGCTGCCGGCCAGCGGCCCGCGGGAGGGAGGCGGGAGGGGGGGAGGGGTGCCCAGGCTCCCACCCAGGGGCTGGGCCGGGTCTGGGGACAGAGCTGAGTCCCCAAGCCGGGACAGGGAGCCAGGAGGTGGGGGCCGAAGGCGGAGAGCGGGGTCTCCTTCCCCGGCCTTGAGGGAGGAGGGAGAGGAGGAGAGAGCTGCCTGTCTGCTGGCGTGTGTGTGCGTGTGTGTGACCCTGTGTGCGTGTGTGTGACCCTGTGTGCGTCCTGAGAAAGTCGCTGCGAGTGTAGGGCTGGGCGCGGGCGGCGGCACGTGTTTGCGCGTGCCCGTGCGTGTCGGTGACGTGTTCACTGCGGTTGGCACCCAGGCGGTGTGACCTGGCGGGAGCGTGTGCTCGCCCGTGCGCGTCAGACCTCGTGTGTGCCTTAGTCTGTGCCGGCAATTGTGCTGGAGGTGACTGTGCGACTCTGGAGGGACGGCGTAGGGCTGCGAGGGACTTTGTGGGGGCGTGTGCAACGGATCGTGTCTCTGTCCTGTTGTATTGACATGTGCATGCGTGTGCGTGCGTGCGAGCGCGTACATGCATGTGTGTGTGCATGTGTGCGCGTGTGCATGTGCGTGCGTGCGTGTGCGTGCCTGTGTGTGTGCATGTGCGTGTGCATGCGTGTTTGTGTGTGTGTGCATGGGTGTGTTTGTGTGTGCGTGCATGTGCGTGCATCTAAGGGCAACTTTTGTCTAACTGTGCAGATAGTTTCATGTGCGTCTGGGAAGGTGTGTAATCGTGGGTGTGAGTCTGACATTGGCTGTGTGCGGTTGTCCCTGTGTGTGCCTTTGTGTGGCCATATAGGACTGTATGGGATCGAGGGGCTGTCGTTGCACTGTGTGTGACCGACCGCATGTGATTGTGTCTCTGGTTACACACGTGAGCGTCTGTGTGTGTGTGTGTGTGTGTGTAGGACTGTGTCCTTTGTGTGACCGTGTCTGTGTGTGGTTGTGTCTGTGAGGATGGTGTGCGGGTGTGCCTCTGTGTGTGTGTGTGTGTGCGCGAGTGTGCTGGTGGCCACGTGTGTGGTTGCGTGTGGCTCTCGCGGCGTCACTGTGATTGCGTGACCGTCAGTATCTGTGCACGTCCCAGATCGGGAGCAGGGCTGGGTCTGGGAGTCCGCGTCTCGCAGTGCTCGGCCGGGGCTGTGTCCAGACGCGTGCCACCAGGTGTGGCTGCGTGTGTGCGTTGGCGTGGAGGCGCGGCTGCCTGCGTGTAAGGTCTGTGAACACGCGTGTGGGTGACGGTAGCAGAGCGGAGCCCTCAACTCTGGGCTCTGCTACCTTTAAACTATGCGACCCTGGGCAAGCCACTAACCACTCTTTGCCTCAGTGTTCTCATCTGTAAAATGGGAACAATCAAACCGCCAGCCACCTAGGCTGTTGTAAGAGTTCAAAACACGCAAAGCACTTGGAACACCGCGCAGCACACAGTAGGTGCTACATAAGTGCTAACGATGCTTGTTTTTCTTGTGTGCACCCAGGGTTCCTCTCTGCCACGGCTCTCATTCGCGTGCTGACTCAACCTCCCTCCTTCCCTCCCCCTCCGCCCCATGAGACTCGCTTCCCAATCCGGGCCAGCCTGTGTGTTTATGGAGACGCTGGGGAGGGAGGGGCTGCAGCTGCTGTCCCTCCGGTGACCCGGCCCTTCCTCCCCCTAACAATGTCCCCCACCCCACCCCACCCTGTCCCCAGCAGCCCCAGCAGGGAGCCTACTTCCTCCAGGGCAGGGGGGGTCTGAGCACCGGCCCCCCTCAGCAGAGCACGGAGCCCCGTGGGCACCTCTTACCTGTCTGTGTGTCCTGAGGAAGTTCCTTAACCTCTCTGTGCCTCCGTTTCCTCATCTGGAAGATGGGTTCCCAAAACTGCCTGCCTCCTGGGGTTCCTCTTTTTTTTTGTTTTTGAGACAGAGTCTCACTCTGTTGCCCAGGCTAGAGTGAGTGCCGTGGCATCAGCCTCGCTCACAGCAACCTCAAACTCCTGGGCTCAAGCAATCCTCCTGCCTCAGCCTCCCGAGTAGCTGGGACTACAGGCATGCGCCACCATGCCCGGCGAATTTTTGCTATATATATTAGTTGGCCAATTAATTTCTTTCTATTTTTAGTAGAGACGGGGTCTCGCTCTTGCTCAGGCTGGTCTCGAACTCCTGAGCTCGAGCAATCCTCCCGCCTCGGCCTCCCAGAGTGCTAGGATTACAGGCGTGAGCCACCACGCCCAGCCCTGGGGTTCTGAAGGTTAGTCCTGTCCTGCACAGTTCAGGTGACTCAGCGACGTCCCTTGTTCTGCCAGTTAATTCTGCGTCTCTCTGGGCCCCACTCGGTGGTCTCCTCCTCCGGGAAGCCTTCCCGGACTGCTCAGGCTGGGTCAGGCTCCCCTTCTGAGCTCCCACACCTACCTGGGCTCCCTCTTTCCTGCCTGGCCGCTCTGGGGACAGGTCTGTGTCCCCAGTGGACTGTGAGCCCGTGAGGACAGGGCTGGGGCTCTAGCACAGGCCAGGCAGATGCCGGGCACGGTCCCGAATGACCGCCCCACCCCTGTGTCTGCCGCTAGCCGTGACTAATACTCGTTGAGCGGTTACCTCGCGTCTGGCACTGTTGTTTTTTTTTTTGAGGAGGCGAAGTGAAGGCCAGAGAAAAACTCTGCCGCCCTTTTACTTAAATTTTTTACACCAAAAATATGTATAATTTTTTTAAATTTTTATTTATTTATATAAATTCTTTTTACTTTTTCTTTTTTTTCTTGTATATATATATATATAATTTTTATTTGTCAATTAAAATAATCTTTTTTTTTTTTTTTTTTGAGACAGAGTCTCACTGTGTTGCCCAGGCTAGAGTGAGTGCCGTGGCGTCAGCCTAGCTCACAGCAACCTCAAACTCCTGGGCTCAAGCAATCCTCCTGCCTCAGCCTCCCGAGTAGCTGGGACTACAGGCATGCACCACCGTGCCCGGCTAATTTTTATATATATATCTATTAGTTGGCCAATTAATTTCTTTCTATTTATAGTAGAGACGGGGTCTCGCTCTTGCTCAGGCTGGTCTCGAACTCCTGACCTCGAGCGATCCTCCCGCCTCGGCCTCCCAGAGTGCTAGGGTTACAGGCGTGAGCCACCGCGCCCGGCCAAAATAATCTTTTTTAAAAACACAAACAACATTTATTAACAAGCGTGTAGAAAAACAGTTTATATGGCCTGTTCTGTAACTTAGGTGGAGTGACACTCTTTTTTTAAAAAGAAAAAATACGGCCGGGCGCGGTGGCTCACGCCTGTAATCCTAGCACTCTGGGAGGCCGAGGCGGGCGGATCGCTCGAGGTCAGGAGTTCGAGACCAGCCTGAGCAACAGCGAGACCCCGTCTCTACTATAAATAGAAAGAAATTAATTGGCCAACTAATATATAGAGAAAAAATTAGCCGGGCATGGTGGCGCATGCCTGTAGTCCCAGCTACTCGGGAGGCTGAGGCAGGAGGATCGCTTGAGCCCAGGAGTTTGAGGTTGCTGTGAGCTAGGCTGATGCCACGGCACTCACTCTGGCCTGGGCAATAGAGTGAGACTCTGTCTCAAAAAAAAAAGAAAGAAAGAAAAACACACCAAAACCCCTCAGCTTTGTTGGAGTACAATTTCCATATCATAAAGCTCAACCATTTTGAAGTGTACAGTTCAATGCCAGGCATTGCTTTAAGTTCTTAATATGTCACTATATTCACTCAGTTATCTTCTTTTAATATTTGCGGCAGTCCTATTATAATTTCCGTTTTCCGGAAGAGGCGACAAGTTCAGAGAGGTTAAGCTACCTGCCTAAGGCCACACAGCCGACGAGGGCAGAGGAGGGATTGAAATCCAGGTCTTCCTTTCTGCCAAGTCAGGTCTCCAGGACTCCCCTCTGCTCACCCTGACATCGCTTGTTGGTGAACGAATGCGTGAACAAGCAAAGGGAAGAACGGGTGGATGAATGAGTGAATGAGGAAACGAACGGTGAAAGGAATGAATGAAGGGGCCCAGGAGCCAGCTGCTGGGCTGGGTGCTCGGTGAGGGCGGGAACCCTGTCTGCGTGTTTTCTGGGGCGTCCCCAGTTCCCGGGACAGGGCGTGGGACACATAAGCCTCTTGACAAATATCGTTGATTAAATTAAAAATAGTTAATATCTGCTGATGGCAAGAACACAAACATCCAGGGTGAGCCGTAGTGGCTGGATTTTGGGGGTGATGGGACAGGTCCGGGGGGCATCGGACAGGTCGTGGGAGGAGCGGGGGTGGGAGTGGCACTTGGAGGCTTGGGGGAAGGGACACTTCAGTATTGCATGGTACCAAGGCGCGCCACCAATATCTGCCTAATGAATGAGTGAAAAGGTGGCGGGTGGTGATTGTCCCCTCTAGCCAGATGGCTTGAGCGGGCTGGAGCCAGAGCGACAGGGTAATTCTGCAGGCTGGGGAGCCAGACACTGGGGGCCTCGGCCGTTTCTCCCAGACAGGATTTGAGCAGTCAACAACCTGAGCAACCGTGCAGTCCGGTGCTATCCGTGCCAAGGGACGGAGGCGACGGAGCGCTGGGGCGTGGGGACCTGACGTGTGCCCCTTGCCCCTCTTCCCCAGGCTACGACTTCCCGGCCGTGCTGCGCTGGTTCGCGGAGCGCGTGGACCTCATCATCCTCCTGTTCGACGCGCACAAGCTGGAGATCTCCGACGAGTTCTCGGAGGCCATCGCCGCCCTGCGGGGCCACGAGGACAAGATCCGCGTGGTGCTCAACAAGGCGGACATGGTCGAGACGCAGCAGCTGATGCGCGTGTACGGCGCGCTCATGTGGGCGCTGGGCAAGGTGGTGGGCACGCCCGAGGTCCTGCGCGTCTACATCGGCTCCTTCTGGTCGCAGCCGCTGCTGGTGCCCGACAACCGGCGCCTCTTCGAGCTGGAGGAGCAGGACCTCTTCCGCGACATCCAGGGCCTGCCGCGCCACGCCGCCCTGCGCAAGCTCAACGACCTGGTCAAGAGGGCGCGGCTGGTGCGGGTGAGAGAGCGGCGCCGAGGCGGGCGGGGTCCCCATGTGCCGCTAGCGCCCGGGCAGTCACCCCTGCAAGGTGGAGGGACCGCCGCCCTTCTGTGTCCCCTCCGAGTCCCCCGCCTCCTCCGCCCTGGTATTCGCCTCCCAACCCTGTCGCCTGCCACTCCCGTGCCCCTGGACAACCACCAAGCCCTCACGGTGGCCCGCGTTGTCCCCTTGCCCCAACGCCTTTCCCTGTCTGTGTCCGTCTCCTCTTCCCTTCCCATCATTCATCGCACTCGGCCCTGCCCGCCTCGTCCTACCTCAGGGCCTTTGCACCTGCTCTTCCCTGCTCCTGGGAACCTCCTCCCCCGCCTCCTGCCCCCTCCCAGCTGGGTATCCGCGTGGCTCGTCCCCGCTTCTTCCAACCCTCTACTCAAATGTCCCCTTCTCGGGAAGGCCGTCCCTGCCCTCCTTTTTATGACAGTAACTGCCCACATGCGGGTCTTGCTTTGCGCCTTACTCTGTCATCTTCATAGCGACATCCCTGCCTGGCCTTCTGCTACCATTCGTGGGTTTCTTTTATTTTATTGTTTTGAGACAGAGTCTCGCTTTGTCGCCCAGGCTAGAGTGAGTGCCGTGGCGTCAGCCTAGCTCACAGCAACCTCAAACTCCTGGGCTCAAGCAATCCTGCTGCCTCAGCCTCCCAAGTAGCTGGGACTACAGGCATGCGCCACCATGCCCGGCTAATTTTTTCTATATATATATTAGTTGGCCAATTAATTTCTTTGTATTTATAGTAGAGATGGGGTCTAGCTCTTGCTCAGGCTGGTCTCGAACTCCTGACCTCGAGCGATCCTCCCGCCTCGGCCTCCCAGAGTGCTAGGGTTACAGGCGGGAGCCACCCGGCCCCATCCGTGGGTTTGTGTGTTTAATGTCTGCCTCCTCGACTGGGACTTAGGTTGTGCAGAATCAGGGAGCCTTGAATTCTTTCCCTGGCGAATCCCCAGCGCAGGGAACTGAATCTGGTGCTCAGTAAATATTTATCGAATGGGCGACATTAAACAAACACGTCCAACAAGCCCTCCTCTGTGCCTGGCCTGTGTTGGGCTGCTGGGGACAGAGCAGTGACCAGGGCGCTTCCTGCCCTGCCCTGTGGGGCTCCTGGGGAGGAGACAGACCCGTCCCCAGACCGGGATGACCCAGCGTGGTCAGGGCTGGGGCCAGGGAGCCCGGGGAGTCCGGGAGGACTCCTTGGAGGACAGGACATCCGAGGAAAAATGTCACCCTTGAACCCTGGATAAACGGTGCCAGTAACTCAATTCGAGGCTCCGCGGAGTCAGACCCCCCTGGCCGTGGGCTGTCGTGCTTTGTCCTCAGGGCACTGGGCAGCCACGGAAGGCTTGGGAGCAGGGGAAGGACGGGATTAGACTCCAGCTGCCTTCTGGAGGGTAGATTCCAGGCGGGTGAGACTAGGTGCCTGGAGCCCAGGGAGGAGGCGGGAGGAGCAAGGAGGGGCGCTGGGGCGGGAGCACTGGTTTAAGAGCGATTTTGGAGGCCGCATGGAACATTCCCAGGGAGGCTGCCAGGGTGGAGGTGGGGCAGGAAGCTGGGCAGGCGGGGGAGCCAAGAAGGTTCTGGGGCGTGGAGGAGCCCGAGGCTTTGGTTTAGGGAGGGGGGAGAGGGGTGAGTCAGAGCCCGCCCCCACCCCAGGAATCCTCCGCGGGGGGGGGCTGCCCGCCTGGAACCGCCTGGAACCTTCGGGACCCACCTTCCTCCTCCTCGCCCGGGCGGCTCGAGTGCCCGCCTGTCTCCCTCCCTCCCTCGCGCCCTCGCTTTCGTCCCCTCCCTCGCGCCGGTCCGTCCTGCTCCCCGCGCCCGTCCCTGCCCCGCCGTCGTCCTCGTCGCCTGTCCGGGACCCCCGTCGCGGGTCCCCCGGGCCCCGCTGCAGCTGCGGCCCAGGGCCGGGCGGACACCTGGTGGCCCCGCCAGGCAGGAGGTGGCTCCGGAAACGCAGACAAACCCCGGAGCCCGCCCGCCGGACCCTTATCGCTTCCTGGCACCTTCTCCCGCTTCCTCCCTGGGAAAGCCATCCGCGCCCGCCGCCCGCCCGGCCCCGCCTGCGTGGCCCCGCCCCGCCTGCTTGGCCCCGCCCCCGCCTGCTTGGCCCCGCCCCGGCCGGCCCCGCCCCCTCTCCCCATTGGGCCGCTCCCGCGGGCCCCGCCCACCACCCCTTCCTGATTGGCCCCTCGGGCCCCGAGGCCACGCCTTCCCCTCTTCCTGCAGATTCCTCCGTGGCTCCCCAGTACCCCTGAGGACGCGGAGCGTGGCGCTCAGGGCCCGCGGTGACCAAGCCTCGCTGCCCCTCCCCGCCTGCTGGCCCGCCCCGCCCCTCGCGTGTGGCCCCGCCACACTGGTCCGGCCACCTGTTTACCTCCCTGCATGCTCTCCCGCGACGGTACAAGGCCTTTCTGGACTCTCAGGACCCGCTGCCCCCCCCTGCCTCAGTTTCCCCGTCTGTACGATGCAGGGGGTGGATGAGTCCTCTGGCTTTGCCCTTGGGCTGACGTGAGAGCTGCTCCAAGGGGCGATTGCGTGGTCCGATTCTAAAGGGGCCAGGGCGCCCTGACCTTTCAGACCGGAGTTCCCCGAGGTGGCCCGGTGACATTCACTCGCCAGGGACTGAGCGCACGCGACTTGCAGGGTCACTCTTTGGTGGGAGAGCAGACATTAAACAAATTAATGGTGGCAAAGAAAAACGAAGCAGAGGAAAGGAACAGTGAGGGACTATTTTACTGGGAGAGGCAGGGCTGAGCTGAGCAGACATCGGCGGAAGAGCATTCTGTGCAAAGGCCACGGCAAGTGCAAAGGCCCTGAG
This sequence comes from Mirza zaza, assembly GCA_008750895.1. Lineage (NCBI taxonomy): Eukaryota > Metazoa > Chordata > Mammalia > Primates > Cheirogaleidae > Mirza > Mirza zaza. The sequence continues at coordinate 1,271 of VSMD01018307.1, read as the reverse complement.
GCAGCCACATGCTTGATGCACTTGAACTGGGAGCCCAGTGGCTGGAGGAGACCCGCCGGTGGAGGCTAGGAGGAGATTAGGATTCAGAACCAGCCAGAAGAGGCCACCAACATTCTTAACATTCTAAACCTGTGACTCTTTCAAATA
>VSMD01018302.1:0-94408 GCA_008750895.1 Mirza zaza | reverse complement strand
GATGGTCATGCTGGAAACTCAGACTTGTGGGGGGAGGGGGGAAAGGGCATTTATTGAAACCTTAAAATTTGTACCCCCATAATATGCTGAAATAAAAAAAAAAGCCAAAAAAAAAAAAAAAGAATGTGAATGTCTGTGTGGAAGTCGAATAGTATTCTGTGTGCCATTTGGAAAGAAAGGGGATTAAGGCATGGGGAAGGGGTAGAGTGGGCTTTGTCTTGAGGAAAAATGAGTGTCCTTTTTTTAATGGCCCTGATATTCAAGTGTGACCTGGAATTCAAGTGTGACCTGGCTATCTGTTTATTTATTTATCTACTTATTACCCATAGTGACTCATGGGTTCCTATTTTATTCAGGAGGTTGTAGCTGCCCCAGAGTTAACAAACAAGAGCCCTGTCCACTGGCTCCGGTGTCCTTGCTACATGCCTCCATTATTTTGTTGCTGTTGTTGAACACTTATTTTCTGGTAAACAAGATATTCTAGGCTAATCTTATAACCTACCTGACTAGCAATGGAATTAGCCATTTCTCCAGGGGACTCAGGTTCCTTTTAGTAGGGAATAGAATTTAGAAGCCAGGATCTGGGTGTTAGGTATTACTGTCACCATGTGTTAACATGTTGTTCCTTATTACTCATTGCTACTGTTGTGTCAGTGCTTCTAGACTTGAGTTATATGAGATGGCAGACACTAGCCACAGGTGGTGATTGACATTTATAATTAAACAAAATAGTCCAGCTCCTCAGTTGCCCTAGTCACATTTCCAGTTCAGTACCACACGTGACTAGTGGCTGACATATTGGACTGCACAGGTACAGAGCATTTCTGCCTTTACAGGACGTTCTATTGAACAGCACTGCTTCTAAGCAAAGAAGCATGGAAAGAGCTAGCAAATCATTGCAATATTCCAGTTGCAATCCAGCTCTAAGGGGTCTTTGCTTGCCCTCCCCCATTCCATATTTGTTCTTTTACCAGTAAAAACCCTGGTCCCCAACAATATCAACATATTTAGTATGGTTCTATCCTACCGTACACATAAAGTAGTTTCCCAATTGCTATTCTGTACCACTTTGAAAAACCAAGTAAATGGGGCCAGGCACAGTGGCTCATGCCTGTAATCCTAGTACTCTGGAAGGCCAAGGTGGGAGGATCGCTTGAGCTCAGCAAGAGCAAGACTTCGTCTTTACTAAAAATAGAGAAATTAGCTGGGTGTGGTGGCATGAGCCTGTAATCACAGCTACTTGGGAGGCTGAGGCAAGAGAATCGCTTAAGCCCAGGAGTTTGAGGTTACTGTGAGGTAGGCCGACACCACAGCACTCTACTCAAGGCAGCAGAGTAAGACTCTGTCTCAAAAAAAAAAAAAGACTAAAAAGAGAAAAGGAGCTCAAGATTTGTTTGCAGTATTTTCCTATGCTGGAGGTAAAACAGTTAAAGCACCAGCTGCAAAAATTACTTTCCCTTTTCTCTGTCAATATTGTTGTGTTATTTAAAATTTACTGTTGCGTTCGTTCATTTCTGTTTGCATTCATTCAGTTTTAGATTTTTTCATCTTTGTTTATTTAATTTTATTTTTTGAATATGTAAAACGTTTATGTGCTTCCAAAAGTCAAAGTGATATTAAAAAGTATGCTTGGAGAACTGTTGCTCCCTGCCCTGTCTTGTTCACTCCTTTTGCTCCCTCTTCCTGTAAGCAAGCATCCTTCTTGTGTTTTGTTTTGGTAAACTGAGCACATACGTGAAATGTTTTTTCTTTCCCTTTCTTACATATGAAGTAGCATGCTACATTTACCCATTTGAACTTTGGTGTTTGCATTTAACACTATATGGTAGAAATCTTTTCACACCAGCTCCCCATTCTTGGTCTCAGCTACATAGGACTCCATCACCTGCATGTGCTAAGGTTCACTCAACCAATCCCCCATGTTTAGACATTTAGGCAATTTCCAGTATTCCACAATAATAATAATGCTGCAGTGGATAACTTTGTGCATTTATAATAGTGTGTGCGTTTGTAATAGGATTAAAACTCTTAAAGGCATACTGTTGTTGCAGTATAACAATAGGCTAAATTCATATTGGTTTTAGGACTTATTCCAAGTGGCTTGGCTGGTAGAACCTGGTGGAGGGTTCTTTGCTGAAGAGCACAGTCAGTAGATGACATTCTGAAGTGAATCAGTTTTCACCTTTGTGCGTGGGTAGGTTATTAGTGGGATGTGCCATTGAACTCTTTAATCAGTCACCTGTGAGAGGAAGGGAACTATACTGAGTGCTTAGCATGGACTGGCCCTGTGCTAGACACTTGAAACATCGTATCTCATTGAACCCTCACAATAAGTGTGATCCTTTAAGATAGGTAGATATATCTCTGTATCTCTCTATTTCTGTGTCTGTCTATATCAGCTCAATTTTACAGTTACAGAAATTGAAGCTGTGAGAGGATAATGTGTCCAAAGTGTTACTGGCATTGGCCCTGGTGTGTGTGACTCCAAAACCAATAATCATTGATTGTGCCATATAGCTGTGTCCTACCTATGGAATTTAGAGATGGACACCATATATTTAGGATGACACTTGACCAGTCCAATGTCTGGCATGTGCTAGGTGCCAAATAATATTTGTGTTGAATTGAATTAGACCTTCTCTCAAGAGGATGTGCTCTTTGAGTGCCTGTGCCATTGGGAGTGAGTGTCTTCTCTTTGACGAATGGGATGCAGGGGTACTAGGGCAAAACCCGTAAGCTCACATGGGATCAGAACCACGGTCACTATCCTCGTACTCTAGCCAGCTGCGTCCCACAGACCCACTAAACAATCCGTGATGAATGAGGAAGGGCCTGATGGAAGAAAACGTACCGCTTCTCACTGGTGGTGCCCCCTTGAGACACTGTCCTGGTGTGAAGTGTGCCTGTTGTCTTTGCTACTGATGGATCCTTGAGTGCATTTTGTAGTCTCAGGGTCTTCTGTTAGCTTTGCTCTTCCACCTCCCCTTCTTCCTTCTCCTGTGCTTTCTTCCTCCATCTACTCTCCATCCTTGATCTGGTTTTTCCCCCTCGCCCTAGTCATTTCACTTTTCTCTCCATAGGAAGGGTGAATAAGAGGAGAAAACAGACAAACTCAAAGCTGGTAATCCATTCAATTTAACAAAAGGTTGGAGAAAGCCTTTGAGATCAAGTACTGGGCATATCATGGAAACTGAGTGAAAAAAAAAATATGTGTGTGTGTGTGTGTATATACTGGCTAAAACGGGATTTGCGGTTTTCCCTGTATTTTGTTTACTTTTTACACTGGAAATGACTGCATAAATGGGAACTCACGTTCTGGAGTGTTTGTAGTTTTGGTATCTGTACGTAGACTCCTTGACAACATCGCTGTACTACGTCTGGTGGCTCTGTTTCTGCTGCCCCTTTAGTGCCTTCAGTTCGTAGGCGTGTGGGTGTGCATCACTGGGGCTATCTCACGAACTCCACGGAAGTGAGAGGGGCAGTTCCATGCTTCACACTAAGCTGAACCCAGAGGAAACTGAAACGTTGAGGTTGTTTTAGTACCTTGACCCTACTAGCAACTGGGACCTCGTAAGGCACACAACAGTGCATATTTATAGGCAGGGCATGCTATCGTTGTGCTCATGTCTACGTAAGCCTGGGGGGGCTTTTCATCACCGAGAATGATGATGCGTCTTGATTCCCAGCACCCAGAGCTCCATGAGAGCCTGTTACCGACAGCGACTCTCGGTCCATGTGTGTGTCCATACTGTGCTGCGCTGCGCTGCATCCCACAGCTCTGTGATGTGGGTACTGTTCTTGCCCCTTGTTGACAGGCGGCAACGCTGAGGTTCTATAACTTGTTCAAGGTCACACAGCTGGAAGGTCATGGAGCCAGGACTTAAAACCCAGGCTTTTGATCCAAGAGCCAGTGCTCTCAACAGCTGTGTTATATTAGTATTAATAGTGCACACCCAACTGCCGTGAATCACTCGATATTGGACATTAACGCCTTACAGTTTTGGAGAATTGGCAATTTAAGTGCTCTCAAAACACAACTGATGGTATTTTGGAGATGAGAGGTAGGGACTGTTCAGTTAGCATGCAGAAAGGAGGTTGGAGGAAAGTAAAGGACTGGCACTCCAGGCCCTCACAGCCCCAGTGATGTTCGCTTTGGGCACTGTGGAAGGAGAAGTGCCGTCCGGCTTCCCCGAGAGGCCTGAAATGGCATCTTTGCCCAGGTGAGAACCCAGTGAGAACAAACAAGGGTTTTCTTTATGCTCAGGAAATTGCTTTTTAAATTATTTTATTTCTTGTTTAAAATCTGTGACCCAATTTTAAGTCATTGGCCCAAGCCAGTAGTAACCTTAGCCTGAAAGATTCAAACTAGAGCATTTTAAAATTTGCTTCAAGTATATGAAGACAAGTCTTTTTTCCCCTCCAGATTTCATAAATCAGAGCCTAGTGAACAGAATCCTCAACTATGTGCTTCCTGCCATACCTCCTTGGCATAGTCCCAGCTTTGGGGAAGGGTTAGCCTTGCATTTCTCTGTTCTTCAGGACTTCGCACACAATCTTATAAGAAGGGTATTTTATAGGCTTAATTTTAGTTGTCCTAAATAACTAACTTAGAAATTGAGATATTGTTAAAAAATTAGAATTTTTAAATTGTTAAAAAATTAGAATTTTTTTCATTTTTTACCCCCCCCCCCATTGTATATCAATATGTGTATTTACTTTAAAAAATAAGTTAGAAGACAGCCTGGGTCTTTAATAAATTTGGAAAGTAACACATTAGGGAACTATCACCTAATGTTTCTAGTGTGAGATTTACCATGCCCCTAATACTTTAGTTGGAGTTGTGAACCAGCCTTAACTGTGGTGGAAATAAGGCTGATATTTTTATGTCCACTCCCATGTGATGTTAACCGTGCATCTGTGTGTTCCATGGAAGTGTTTTGCTAATGAAGTGTGGTACCTTTAAATAAAGGTCACAGGCCTGACCTGTGTTGTGTGGGTTTCTTGTTTGTCAGGCTAGAGGCATTTTCTCATTTTCACAGTTGAGCTGAAAACAAAGACCTCCTTATCCTAGGAGGGAGCTGTGCTCTTAAGAGCTGACATCAGCCTTTTCCCAGCAGGCCTCTGTTTCTGTCTTAAGAGTCTTTGCAGAGAGCTGGAAAGACAGATCACCATCTTGCTACTGGCATTTTTCTGGCCAAATAATAACATGGAATGAAGAAATGCCAAAGGGGCCAAGAGTTGGAGAGGCAGAACAGAGGGATGGATGACCATCCATTTGCCTAGTCTGTGCTGTACCAGGGATGTAGTCTTTAGCCTCTGGTTCTCATCTGTGCCATGGAGGCTATAAAGTGAGGTGAGAACCTAGCAAAATGAGGACTTTTTCACCAAAGAAGCATGCCTATTAAAAAAGAACATTTGGGATATATGGGAGAACATTCATTAGCATGTATAAAGTTACTTTTAAAATGACACAATAAATTTACTGGAAATTTAAGGAAAGAAAACAACACAGGATTTTGCTCTTTTCCTCCTGCCCTGCACCCCCCCCCCCCCCCCCCCCCCCCCCCCCCCCCCCCCCCAGCATAAGCTCTTTCTGGAGTACTGTTTTCATGAAGATGCTTCTGCTCTGGACACACAACTTGCAGCTGTTTTATATATAGTTAGAGGAGTCGGTGTTGCTTCTTGACCACACAGATCTCTTCTTACTCCAATACAAAGCCAGTCTGTCCTGGAAGTATGTAAAGTGCTGCCCTTTGATACCTTAATAGCTTGATTGAAGACCAGAGAGATAAACACTAAGACATTTGCTTAGGTGTGAATATTGATGGTTCTTTTGTTTTCCTTTAGATTCTTGCTTGTAATGCGATTATTTGCCCGTGCTACTTGCTGGAACACAGCAAGGTGGGTCACAGGCCCCATGTAACTATTGTAGTTTTTACTGAATAAATGGCAGTACTTGGTTTATATCTGTTTTACTATATCTTTGGCTTAAAACATTCTCTCTCTCTCTCCCCCCCCCCTCCCTTCTCTCCCTTCTCTCCATCTCTCCCTCCCTCCCTCCCTCCCCATTTTGAAATTTCTGCGCAGATTGTCTCCAAAGCGTAATTAGACAACTTAATGTTGCAGTAATGTTCTGGGTCTGGCAGTAGCTAGAAACTGTGCGAAACAAAGGATGTGAGTTCTACATCCAAGCTTTCACAGTCCTGACAGAGGCAAAACATACTGCAGCAGAGAGGGAAGCAAATTTTGCTGCCATCCTCTCCTCCAGCTTATATTACCTCTTGCCTCGTTTTCTTTGAGGAGACCCAAGGCTTGTAACTCTGTAGATCCCCATAGAAACCAGCTCTAGAAACGTGGTCGAGGCCAAGTGGAAGGAACAAACCAACTCATATTAAGTCAGGTCACTTTAGAAGCAGATCTGAGAGCTGAAACCTTGCTGCTTCACTGTGTTGTCCGTGTTGTCGAGCCCAGCAAGGCATGGTTGTGGAGTTTTCTAACTTGCTAGGGGTAATGTTCTCAGCTGCATCTGACAACTTCTGTGACACCCCTCACCACTGTTCATAGATTATCTCAGAACACTCTTCTCTCAAGATGGTCTAAAGGAAAATTGTTCCTGGTCATAATTTGGCAAGTACCAAACCCAGTCTTCCAGGTCTCCCCGTGCACATTAGCACATTTCAGGTTGAGAAATCCTATGTACAAAAACATCGTGTAGCTGAATTTCTCATGTAATCAGCTGTAGAATCTGTTATGGATTGAATTTCGTCCCCAGTTTCTAGAGTTGGTTTCTATGTGGATTCATTAGTTGCATTCATGTGTTAAAGCCCACATCGATCACCAGTGTGAAGGTATTTTGAGATGAGACCTTTGGGAAGTGCTTAGGGTGAGATGAAGTCATGAGAGTTGGGCCCTGGTCTGATGGGGTTGGTGCCCTTATAAGAAGAGACAGCAGAGAGCTCGCTTTCTCTCTTACACCACATGAGGACACAGTGAGAGGGCAGCCGTCTACAAGCCAGGAAGAGAGCCCTCACCAGACACTGACAGTGCCAAGCCTCCTAATCTTAGACTTCCAGGTTCTGGGACAGTGAGAAAATAAACATATGTTGTTTAAGCCACTTAGTCTATGACATTTTGTTATGGCAGCCTGGGCTAATACAGAATCTTTAATCCCTTTTTCATAAAAACTATTCTTAATATTCCATGAAGCATACTTGCCTCGCAAATATTGCCTAACAAAACAAGCATTTTATTTGGTTTCAAAATTCTGCTATCATAAAATTTCAGACTTGCAAAGCTCTGGTACTGTAAAGCTTAACTATTAAAATGAAATGGTTGTGTAATCCCTTGATTTTGGACTATTGGGAGCCATCTGTAATGCTTGGGGCTTTCAGGGAGATTCACTGACAGAAAACCGGAGGACCTATCCTCCTTTGAGCCTGCGTGTGCTTGTCCTCCAGCCCTTCCTTTCTACCCTCCGTGGCGAGTTCTAGAGAGTAGATGATGTCTGCTTGTGAATCCACATCCTAGTCCAGTGCTGTATCCATATCCACCCTTTTATTGAAACCTTTTCCCTGTATTCACTAGTGACCTACTAGTTGCCAGATTCAGGGGACACTTGCAACCTCTCATTTGACTCCTCTTTCGTGAAAGTCTCTCTTTCCTTGGTTCCTGTGGCCCCTTCCGTGGTTCCTCTCCTCCTTCTGTGGCCACTGCCTGGGATCCCTCAGAGACTCATCATTATTGCTGTTCTCTAGGGCTCTGCCCTTCTCACTGTACAGACTCGCAGTTTGAATTGCCTCTGCAGGCTGGTGATTCCCAAGGCGTCATCTCCAGCTGGGGCCTAACCTTCACACCCATAGATCCATCCTCCTTCTAGGTGGTGTTGTATGTGCACCTCAAATTCAGAACTGCTTCCGTGGGATTGGTTTTAGGAGCTTTCTTCTTCTAGCACTTGAAGTCTTTTCCTTGTCTTCTGTCCTTGTGTTCATGGCTAGTATATTTCTCTTCCCATTTGCCCTGGAAGTCACCTCCTCCTTTCTTTTACCCATGGCCTGCTGAATCAGTCTGCTAAATGTTGTACATGTAGGCACAGCCTGGCCTGTAGTTTATACCCCCATTTCCACAGCTGTGCCCTCCTTGCTAGTCTTCCTGATACTTCAGTGTCAAAGATGGTTTTTGCTAAGTACTTGTCTCTGCTCGGAATCCTTCCATGGCTCCCAGTCAGCTCCGGGATAGCACCGAGCAGCCCCGCCTCCACTGGCTTCTGCCTCCAGGTCTTGCCTGTGCTCCAGCCCAACTAGGGGGCTGCTCTGATGCACACATGATTCTAAAAGCTTCCTACTCCTGCTTTGAGGTTAACACATCTTGGTATGAAACAGTGACACTTGCTATAATTGTGTGCCCATCTGTCTGTCCCCTTCACCAGACTTGAAGTTCTTCTAGGCCAGGGGCTGAGTCTCGCTTAGGTCTGTAGCACTACCAGACGCAACACAGAGCCTGACACTGACTAGGTGCCGAGTAAATGTGTGGATGAAAAAGGAATTGCTAGGAAAGCACTGTCAAGACATTTTTCCTTTAAGACTGAGACGGATTTTAAGAATCAACTTCAAGCACATAATTAGTGTACTTCCCTTTTCTACCTTGTAACCTTGACATTTATTTCCATACCTATTGGAACAGAGAGAGAGTCCCACTGCCCTCCCTTCCACCGAGCTGTCCAAAACAGAAAAATGAAAATACCTAGAACCTGGCAAAGGCACAGTTTTCTGTCTGGATCACAAGCCCTGCTGTGATGCTTGTTTCAGATCAAATGATCTTCTCCTGATGTTAACTCTCAGCAATAGTAAGCCTTCAGAGTTTATTGTATGAATGAAATTATTTTTTTCACTCCTCTATTTATATTTCTTTTTTATGTATCTGGCTCCAATCCAAGTGTGAGTATAAGGTAAGGTATAGGGAAACGAGGAGCCCCAAATACTCTTGGGTGAGTCTCATGGGGCAGAGCAGTGGCCAGACACCACTTCTGGGTGGAAATTGGCCCAAGGAGCAGATTTGCTCATACTGTACTAGAAAAGCAAACACATCTCTGCCCATGTGTATACCACTTCTGATGCTTTTCAAATTTACCTAAGAAGTCCTCAAAGCCAAAGTGTTTTTCAGCTATTTTCTAATATATTTTGTTTTCGTGTTTGTTTTATTCTTGTGTGATAGCTTTGTGCATATGTCACTGATAGCCTCAACCCCCTGTGTATTGGTTTTGAATGACACTGTTATTTAGTATTAGGCAACTGTTGGCTTTTGAGCAGGTTACTTGAAGTGATGAAAACACAAACACACCATGTCTTCTAGTAACTGACTGTCCAGCATGGCTGTCCCTTGGTAATGAAGGCATTGCTGTAAGGGGCTTGCAGCCTCAACAGGGATTTCTCGAAAGCCTGTTTCAAAGACATTGCTGGGTTCATCAATGGACCATGGTTCAGGCTCCTTTGTGACTACAAAATAAAATCCAAGTTCGTTAGGGTGACCTTAAAGGACTTTGGTGATCTGATCCCAAGCTCCCTTGCTCAGTATTATTTCTTAGAAGATGGCCTCCCTGGGCTTTTGTCAAAAATCTTCTTAACCACAGTTAAATTTTACAGTAATTTATTTAAATCCCTGCAATTCCTTGCCTTTAGACAAGCTACACAGGGTTGCCCATGTGAGAAGCAGCTCTCATGCAATTCAGGGCGAGAATGTGGCTCGTCCAACCTCCTGGTGACTCTCATTTTGTGGCTAATATTTGAAATCGATGGTTTGTTGCCAACCTTGTTATGAGTGTCAGGCCTTGTTCCATCCCAGTGTCCTCCTCCTCATATCCCTGTCCCAGCGCTCATAGAAGACTATTCGAGTGCTCCCAGCAAAGTGATTGTCACATAGAGTCCTCTCTGGGTGTCCATGGGGAACTGGTTCTAAGACCCTCAGGGACAATGAAATCATCAGATGCTCAAGTCCCTGATATAAAATAGCACAGTATTCACGTGCAACTTACACACATTCTCCTGTATACTTTAAGTCACCTCTGTATTACCTATAACACCTAATACAATGTAGGTGCTGTGGAAATAGACGTTACACTGTATTGTTTAGGGAATAATGACAAGAAAAAAGTCTGTATGTTGTTCAGTGCAGACGAAACCATCCTGGGGCTAACTACGTTTTTGATCCACGGTTGGTTGAATCCATGGATTTGGAACCCACAGATACCAGAGGGCTGTGTGTGCCACATAAAGTCAGATCATTTTACACACGCCATCCAAATTTGGTGACAATCTGCTCTTCTGTCCTTCCTACCTCCTCTCAACCCCAAATACAGATACTTTTTATTCCAGAAAAAGTTTAGGTCTCCAGAAACTTTGAGGGACCAATACAGTGAGCACTCATACGCTCTCCTAGATTCATCAGCTGTTAGCACTCAGCCACGTTGGCCTCATCTTTCCTTCACGCGTGATCGGACATATGGTATCTGTTCACCTTTGATAATGCCCTTTATAGATATTTCCTTTTCAATTATTTAATCATTTCTTTTAGATTTATTAATACCTTTAAGTTTGAGTCACACATTACGTTTAGTCATTGTGTCTTTTTGTAATCTTTAATCTGGGGTAGTTTTCCCCACTCCACAGCAGACCAACAGCAGGGAGGTCAGGTCACTTGTCCATCACCACTGGGAGGGATGATGTCGTAGATGACAAGTAAAGAAGGGATTTAGGATATGTGTGGTCAGAAAATGTGGGAAGTGTGAGCACAGAAAGAGGGGACAAGGGAAAGTGAGAGAAGTCCTGTTGGAAGAGGAGGTAGATTTGGAATACAAATTGGCTGAGATACATGGAATAAATTAAACACTCTTGCTCACTTTAAATCACCTTTTCATAAAATTTTATCCCTGCCCCAAAGGCTCATCTCTGTGTCTAGCCAACAATTATAGTAGCTTTACTTATTTTCAAAAGAATCCAGTATCTTCATTTATTCATGGCAAAGGTGGTACATGCCACTGTTCCTTTTATTGCCTGAATGCACAAACCAAATGAAACCCTGATAGATTTGCTTTCCTGGGAGATACCCTGACTTAAAAAAATTCATTTGAAGCTCAGGTGAAGCCTCTTGACTGCGAAAACTGGTAGCAGTTATGTGTGTGTTGGGGCTCTCTTCTAATCTTTAGCAGCACAATTAATACATAATAAAAATGATGTCAGAATGTTTGATTTGATGTTAACTTCTTAATGGAGCTGTGACTAGGGGAGGGGTATGTAAGTAGGACCTAAAAGTGGCTGAGTGGTGACACTTGGAGCCTGTGGGGTGCAGCCTGTCATGCTGGGCCAGGGCAGCATAGGGACCTACTGCCTCCTGCAGCCCAGATCCCAGGGGGCTCTCATTTGTTTTCTTTTTCAAGGATTGGTTGTTCAGCTCTCTTCTTTCGTTTCCAAGAAATATCACAATATTTTTCCAGTAAATTCCCCCCTTTTTTCTTTAGCTAACTAGTCTTGTTTTATGTTGCTTGTAACCAAAAGAACTTGTTAACAAATACAGATCCTTGGGTTGTTTACAATGTTTTATTATCATTTGCAGAACTTCTTTGAATAGCTCCATCCTTGTGGAGCTATTCCACATCCTTCATGTCTCATATTTCCCATTTTTCTAGAAGTGGAATTTCTGGGTCAGAGGCATCCATTTCTGTTTTCACTGTGCATTCTGCCAGCTGGGACTAGAAGGTTTACTGATTACATTCCCACTGGCAACTGTGTGCATCTGCCAATCCCCCAGCACCACACCAAAAGTGACTACTACCGTTCATTTAGATTTTGTAAGTTTCATAGGGACAAACACTGTCATTGTGTTAAATTTGTTTGTTGCTGTTGTTACTAGAAAACGTAATTGTTTCATAAGCTAATTGGTCATTTATATTTCTTCTTTTGTGGCTATCCTGTTTATACTTTTTTTAAAAAAATTAAGGTGTTCGTCTTTCTGTTGATATGTTACCACTCTTCTATTAAGCATCCTCTGTCAGGTGTGTTAGGAAAATCACTGTTTCTTGTGTAATGTAAATATAACTGATGGAAGCTTCATTAGCTGTGTTTTTGAAATATAGATTTTTAAAATTTGGCTGTGGGTGAATTCATTAAATCTTTAATGGAAAAGGCTTCTAAAATGTTTTAGAAAGGACTGAAATGTGTTGGGTAATATCTGTAACACATGACCAGGGAGTGTATTGGTGGTGGGATAATTGTACATGTTTCATACATGTTCACATGGAATGGAGAGAGAAGCTTACTGATTGTGTGTCACTTCCTTAGGTCGTCTATCCAGACATTTCCAGAGGGCCTCCTGTGCTCAAGCACTGGGGGAGACGTGAGTGTGCGTGGAGGCCGCCGCCCTTGGTGGAGGAGGAGCCTCACTGGGCTTGAGAAGGTTCCAGGAGTGCGATGGGCAGGAGTGTGCACAGTGGGGCTAAGGGGCTGTGGCTATAGTCCCTGAGAGGCATGACTGGAACAAGAGAATGGGACTGCAGCCCAGTGTTTCCTGGGCTGTCCTCTTTTTCTCCCCTTTTGTCCTCAAGGACCTTTCTCACTATTACATTGAGCTTTTAGAGTATTTGTTTAATAGTCTCTTGTTGGGTACCATTAGTAAGCTCTGAAATAAAAAAAAGTTTAAATTCTGTTTTTATTTAACCAATTTTACCAGATGTTTCCTGTGGCTTGACAGAGGTACCATTTACTAGAAAGTTACACTCCTGAGATTTTGAATGTTATGGACACTGTTGCTATAGACAATGACTCTGTCAGGGCAGGATTTGGAAGACGACTTTCACATCATTTTTGGGTTGAAGATGTATTTTTCTCCTGAACAGAAATGCTATTTTCATAATCTGCTTTTATCTTCTCTGTTACAATTCTAATCTCTGGTTTATAAAAGACTATAACTGGTTGATCAGAGTTTATTCCAATAAATACCCCAGTGCTTCAGTTGGTATTACTTTCTGAAAGCAGCGAGGGTCAGGTACATCTAGGTCTTGCTTGCAAAACTCACCTGGGTCTAAAAGAACCTGGATAGTGGACAGGTAAAAATTTAAATTGGGCTGAAAATCTATTACTGATGCTCCACTTCTTTGGGCTACTTGATGCTGGGATGGGGTTAGAAAATCTGCAGACTTGGCAATTATTTGCACCCACCTAAAGCTCAGAGAGACAAACCCAGGATGGCTGTGGTACCTTTGCCTCTCCAACACCTGCAGCCAGCATTTCTGGGCATCTTGAGTCCTAACAGAAAAGCCTGCTGTCTAGGATTCTGCGGGTGGGGAAGGCAAAAGGAAGTTGCTTCCTACAACACACAGGCGGGACCGGAGTGTGGCTGCACCAGAGGAGAAATCTGGGATTTTTGACATTCCTTCTCCAAGGGGCCAGCTGCAACTGTGCTGTGGAACTGCATCTCTCCTGCAGCGCTAGCTCTTGTTCCGCAACCTTCTTTCCTGTGTTTTGTTTAGCCTTATTTTGTAGTTTTATAAAAGCCTTATGTTGTGGAAGATGGAGAAACAAAGAAAGAGGAAATCTCATGTTATAATTCTGACAGCAGATCTATTTTCTCACCAAATGGAACTGTAATGATGCATGTAACATCCTGGCAAGACCCACTCAGCAAATAAACCCTCCCAGGAGTTTCTAACCTATCCCAGGACCCATAGGAAACTTTTCTTGTGATGCGGGGCAGCCGGGCCCCTTACCTCCCAAACCCTCCTTTGAGGGGGGACTTTTATTCTGACAGGCGCGCCTGTCCAGTTTTGTGCCTGGGACTGCTTGCCAAGTTTGTGAGGCCCAAGGCTTTCTTGTGGGAGGACGCTGGGCTGTCTTCATGCTCTTTGGCAATGATTAAAGTGAGGTTAGTACCAAGAACCCTTTCATTTTATTCCCTTATCCTTGCTTTTTCAAACCAGATGGCAACCCTGTATTTTCAGCTGTAATTAATTTAAACTGTGAGGCAGCAAGTCCTGGGAGAGGTAAGAGTTGATTTTGCTCAGAAGGGACAGCAGTGATTTTCCTTCTCATCCCTTCCTCCTCACCAAATGGCACCTTGTCCCAATCAGATCCATGCCATGAACAGTTTCTCCTGAGGGGCCCTGAAGGGGTGAGAGGGCTGCTGAGAATGGCTGCAGCACCAGCTGCTCGTGATGTGGGGGTGCTGGAAGGGTTAACGCAGGCTGGTGATTGCTTCCTTAGTGGCCTGGAAGTAACCAAATTTCAGGTGGTGGCTGACATGTTGCTGCCAGGCCAGGCTGTCACGTGACCGCCTGAAGACAATGGCGCACAGTCTGAGTGGTGCTGACTGGGGAGCAAAGGGTGCTTTTTCTGCCCACTCAGGGCAGCTGCCAGGATCGCCTCCAGAAGGGGGCATGTTTTAGGTTTAACATTTAGTCTTAAAGAAAATTACAAGGGAAATAAAAGCACTTGGCCACAATTGAAGTCTTGGAGGTTCTGACCTCAGCTATTTGGCCACTTCCCTCCATGGAAATTTTACTTGAGTCCTTCCTCTGTCAGTTGCCTTAGAGTGCAGGATCAATTAGAGATTGAGAGATCGTTCACATTTAATAGAAAATGCATGCTTTTGTTTCATCTCCCGGTAACTTGTAAAAGAAGTCCACACAGCAGCCTCTCCTCCTAGCCTTCCTTCCCCTCCTTGTTCTGAATGAAGCTGAGCTTAAAATGGAGAGTGAAGGACTGGACTACTCAAGAGCTGAGCGTCCAGGTGCACTCACCTACCTGCACAGATAGGTATGGCCAGGTTTCAGTTTCACCCTCCAAGAAACACACTTTCAGCCATTAATGGAGGAGTTGCAGAGTGAAGATGATCTGTTAATGATGACATATGTGCCAAGCACTTTGTAAACCTGTACACAAATGTTATACAAATGGTAGTTATTACTATTATTAACATTAGCCATCCTTGGACGACTTGAAGCAATTTTTAAAGGCTCATAGTGAGAAATGAGAACCACAAGTATGTAGCTTGCAAGTCTCCAAAATGCTCACTGTTAATTACAACATCATTGACTGCAGTCGGTCCCTGTGTGTGTTTGAGTTCACTGAATTTAGTGAGTTGGGTGGATGTTTCTTATGTATTTAATTTTTATGTAAAATGTTTACATTATTCAGGAGCATTTCTCTCATGAACCCCTTGGGCTATTTTTACAAAGCCTTGCAATTTCTCTTGTTGTGGACCAAGACCCATCCTTTTGGGAACCTTTTGTTTTTCTCTAGAAGAGAGGACCAAACATGGAATGAAAACTGCATCCTGTAGTTCCAACCTCCTTTATCACTAATGGCTTGTCAGAACTTCTAAGGACTGAAAATTATACAGAATTACCATATAATTCAGCAATTCCACTTATAGGTATATACACAAAATAATTGAAGACAGGGACTCAAACAGATATTTGCACTCCCATGTTCGTTGCAGCATCACTCACAATAGCTAACAGTTGGAAGCAACACAAGTGCCCATCACCAGATGAATGGATTAACAAATGCGGTCTGCACATACAGTGGAATATAATTTAACCTTGAAAAGGAAGGGAATTCTGACACATGCTATACCATGGATGAACCTTGAAGACATAATGCTGAGTAAGTCACAAAAGGACTGTATGATTCTTTCTATATGAGGTACCTAGAGTAGTCAAAAATCATAGAGAAAGAAAGTAGAATGGTGGTACTGGGGAAAGAGGAAATGGGGTTAATATTTAATGAGCACAGAGTTTCATTGTGGGATGATGGAAACATTCTGGAGTTGGATGGTGGTGATGGTTGCACAACATATGAATGTGCTTAATGCCACTGAGCTGTACCCTTAAAAGTGGTTAAAATAGTGAATTTTATATATAGTACTTCACTGTAGTAAAAAAATAAAAATCTAGGCCGGGCGTGGTGGCTCAAGCCTGTAATCCTAGCTCTCTGGGAGGCCGAGGTGGGCGGATCGTTTGAGCTCAGGAGTTCGAGACCAGCCTGAGCAAGAGCGAGACCCCATCTCTACTATAAATAGAAAGAAATTAATTGGCCAACTAATATATATAGAAAAAATTCGCCAGGCATGGTGGCACATGCCCGTAGTCCCAGCTACTTGGGAGGCTGAGGCAGCAGGATTGCTTGAGCCCAGGAGTCTGAGGTTGCCGTGAGCTAGGCTGACGCCACGGCACTCACTCTAGCCTGGGCAATAAAGTGAGACTGTCTCAAAAAAAAAAAAAAAATCTAGGATTGATGATTTATCAAGTAAACATTACTGAGTCTGTTATGTGTAAATTCTTTCTATTCCACGCTCTTCCTGGGAGGAGCAAGGTAGCAAAGCAGAGGCAAGCAGCTTGGAGGATAGACATTCGGCTCTGCAAGAATACGTATTAGGTTCCCAGTTAGGTGAGAGTTGCAATGTGATGACTGTTGGGGGTGATAATTTTAATTTAAAGAGTAGTCAAGATTAACTGTTGCCATTTGGTTTTGGAAGCCCTCATAGAAAGGAAAGCTGCATGACACTTGGGGTATTAGGGGATGGTCCTCCTCTGGATTCCCCAAAGGTATTTTTAGAACCATCAAGTCAAGGGTTTGGGGGAAAAGATGCCACTTTAGTAATATTACAATGAAGCTACATAGACAGCTTAGGGAAAGTTAGTTCTGAATTCTGTGCAGAATTTGAAAAGGAGAATATTTAAAAAGAAATGTGGTTTTATAATTCAGAGAAGAAATGTGCTGTCAGTACTGTTTTTTAAATCAGGTCCCTTGGGACCTGCTTTAAGAATAGAGATTGATTTGTAATTAGCCTATCAATTGCCAGTGTATTAATAGTAACCTTTCTAAGCACCTGGGGTCTTCAAAATAATCTTTCCTTTAAAGTAATTTAAATCTTATTTCTATAATGCAGTCTATGTTTAAAAAAAAAAATCAAAAAGCTTAACCAGCCCTTTCCCCTACTTTTTGAAAAGGTTGAGTTCAGCCTGGACCACCTGGGTGTGCTAAGAGACAGTGCTGAGAATTGATACCCTACCTGATTTGCTCTCAGATGGAAGGCTCTTAAGGTCCTTCATTATTACTATTTTAAAGAATATATAGTAGATGCCTGAAGATCCTTTATTAGATAGATGTTTAATCACTTCATATACTCAATGCCTAAATTTTCAAACTTCTTAGTATTTGCACAATAATTTAACTGCATAGTTTTTTTGTTTGCAGAGTCTCTGAGGTCAGCCAGGATAGGTGAGCAACTTTAAAAGAAAACCAGCTTCCTAAATTTTGTTTAGTGCTAAATAAATTCGTTGAATTAGAGGTTATCCTCTAAAATGAAGAAATCCATGCAATAATTTGGAACTGGTTACTGCCAGCCTCAGGGCTGGACATGTGGGATGACTGCTGGCATTCGGGTGGGGAGGTGATTGTGTGGAGGGGACTGTTATGAACCAAGTGGCACAGAAAGGAAATGTGATTGTTTCTGATAGGCATGCACGTGCAATGCATGCATGTGTGGGAACTCCTGTATCTGCTCTTTAATCAGTACGGGGTCACAACGCTTAATTAAATGGGAAAACCGGCTGGGAAGATTTCAGGCTACCGCACACTACTGTGTGACATGGGTGCGGAAGTAACTACTGGCATCTTGGGTTTGTTTTGTTAGAAGTCTAGTTTTAGTGTTTATGGGTCTTGGAAAATTCCTGATGTTGAATGTTCTGTCTGCCTCAGTTCTTACTTGTCAGGCCGTATACCCTGATTTTTAGTTCAGAAGTATGTTGCCATAAATTGAAGGGAATGAACCTTTTCCTGTGTGCTCTGTTCCTTAGGTTACATCTGGATGATTAGGGCTAGTTCTAGGTGACCCCTGAAAAATGAGTGTTCAGTTGCAGAACATGCAGTGTGGGTGACAGGATGGATAAGGGTCTCGTATTAGAGCGATTTAAGGTATTCTGTGTGGTGAAGAGAATTCTAGTGGTGAAGAGAATTCTAGGCACCGCGAGGCTGACACGGCAACAGTTTTCAAGTATCTGGAAGAGGAAAGAGAGTTCATTGAATTTTTCCAAAAAGGAGACCTGGAACCAAATAAAAGTGTTGGAAGGTAGCTTTCATTCGTTATAAGGAAGAACTTTATATTGAAGCTTTTCATAGTTGAGTGAATGGCCTGAGGAAGAAGTAAGCGTTCTTAAGTGTTTAAAAAGTGGAGCTGGGATTCGGCATCTGCCCCTGTTATTTGAACCATTTGATCATAAAGCTCTTTCCCTCTGAGTAGGACAAAGCAGCCAGTCTTTTCACTAACCAGTTTTATAAAACTTCCCAGTGATTTTCTGCATAATGTGGAGTAAAAACCAAGAGGGAGTTCCCTTCAGATGACGCAGGAGCAGCTGGAAGAATGGGAGAGGATGGCTCCTGGAGGTGTTCTCAGGCCGTTCATTTCTGGCGTGTTTGTGACCGCTGGGGTTGTCCTTGAATTTCTCCAGGAACCTGTGAGCCAGATGCTGCCCCAGGCCACCCAGCGTCATGAGTTCCTCTGTCTTACTCACACCTCTTGGTGCTGGCTTCTCCCAAAAATGTGTTTGCTTTTTGGTTGGTTCATGAAATAGTCGTATGCTGGGCACTATTCTAAACACTGACTTATGGAAACTTCTGAGCAGCCCACACTGCATAGAGTCACTTTTCCTATTTGTTTCAGTCCAGGCGTGTCTGGAAGGAACATGTCTTCTCTCCTAGCCTTGGGTTGGTGGATGCTTCCACCTCCATCCTCTGCCTCTCTGAGGTGGCATCTAAAGCAATGGGTCCTACACGCCCCTTTTCCAGCCCAAGGAAGGCTTTGCCAGTGAGTCTTAGAGTTCGACTGATACGGGGGAGTAAAGCAGCAAGAACTGGGTGTCTGGATTGACCCCAGGAAAGCTGCACTGGATGGTCCTGTGGTCCAATCCCAGTATTTCCCCCTCTCTAGCCCTTGTCTCAGCTGTCTCAGGTAGTCCCTGAAGTAGAGCAAAGCAAAATACCAGCGTGTGGAGGCCTCTGTTGCTGTGCAGAGAGAGAGACGATCTTTCCTGGGGTTTTGTCCACCTCAGATTTTGCAGCTCAGAGAAGCAAAGACATATGTTTTCCATCCCCTCTCTGGTAAAAGGATTCTGTTTAATGCCAAAAATATGATAGTGGTTGTAGTTTTTAAAAAATACCATTCATTGAGAGGATACATAATGACAGAAACTACAGCAAATTTAGTAGTGGTAGGAATTTTAAATTAATTTATCTTTTATTAATCTCAGCAACATGTCCATTCATTTGAAAATTCTAAGTGTATGTGTGTGGCACACATGATCTGTTTCACCTGTAAACAATGCTTGGCGTGCACACGGATTCCTGCCCTGTTTGCATTAAGCTCCCAGGGGGTCCCCAGCTCACAGGTGGAGACCCCTTGTTTCTAAGGCAACAGTCGCTAACGTGGGGTTGAAGGAGATGCTTTGCCAGCAATGTTCTCAGCATTGACCTGTTTTTCAAACTAGTTTTTCCTAAAAAAACTAACACTAATAATGGAAAATGTGCAGTTTTAGTCAGAGAAAACTGGGGCCTTATTTACACAGAGTTGTGCTATTCAGAAATGTGAGTAGAGTCTCTGGGCAGTCTGTGCGAGTCTGCCCTGGGCAGCATTGCCGAGAGTCTAGCATCTGCAGGTAGTGGGTCTGGAAGCCCTTAGCTTTACCAAGCCAGTAAGGTCTCTGAGTCCTGGACTGGGCATGGGGAAAGCTGCAGAGGCTGGCCCTGGACTCCCTCGGAACCCATGTCCTCTGACTCTACACCTCATTCTAGCCAGCCTTGTCACCTGGCTTTTGGGCCCATTGAGGGGAGAAGGGGAATGTGAGGACTGTCACAGTAGCAGGCTTGCTGACTCCAGGGAATGACCCGGGATAAGCAAAGGGAGGAGACGGAATCATGGAAGGGAGCTGACCCAGGAACAGAAGCAGCTGAGCAACATGAGACTACTTCACACAGGGCAGGCAGGCCTGTTCTGGAAGCCTCCCTGCGTGTCATCTGAAAATGATGTTCATGATAAAGACCCCAAGTCACTGAGAAAGGAACAAAGTAAACTGCAGGGTGCTTCAGACAGGTTTCTAAAATCATTTTAAAAATAGTTTTCTCTCTGAAGGTTTACCTTTCTGTTACCTGGAAGCTTTACTTAAGTGGCCACTGCTGGGTAAACTGGCTCCAGATCAGTCAGGTTTCTGAGTGTCCTGGGTCCCTCACGACTGTGCTCAAGGAAAGGAGAGACCGATTTGCTGGTGCAGCACATTCCCTCTTGCAGAGAGAAAGGGCAGATTGTGAAGGGCTGGAGGACACAACCCTGGGCGGATCGGCATTGAAGGCTGTGGAGCTGGAGCCACTGCTCGTGCTAATTTAAGGACTCTCACTCTTGAGAGCGCTTTCATTGGAAACCCTTGACTCAATTACAGAGACAGAGTCCAAGTCAATAAGAAAACAGCACCAGTGGACGAGTGTTTCCCCTTACACTGTTCAGTATTGTTGCTTTTCTCTCCAACGCCATAGACAGGAGCTTTTTTGAAACTGTCACAGGCAATTATGGCAGAAGAGGAAGGGCCGTCCTGATTTGAGTCCCTGCTCTGCCATCTCCGAGCCCACCTTCCCTCTGGGTAAGGTTCAGGAAGGTGATGGGCACCCAGAGGGTGGCACGGGAGGGGGGACAGTACTCACAACTGGCCGTGCTCTCGGGGATGTTTGCCATCGTGGGCCTGTGAGTGCAGGAACCATGAGATCTGTGCTTCACTCTTTCTTCATCTGTCCAGAGTGTCGCTGACCCCAAAGGTTTTGGAAGGTAACTTGGCTGACAAGCGTCTCCCCTCGTCCGTGTAGGGCAGGTGGGGGCTATGTTTTCCTGGCTTCCTGGAGCACGCCTGGAGGTGGGGATGGCCAGCCCTCCAGCTTCTGACTGGCCTACCTGGCCTTACACCCTGGTCTCTGCTGAAGCTGTTGTTCTCACGCTGATGAAACATGCCTCAGAACGGCAGGCGTGCAGGATGGGTACCTGGGCTCCAGTGCACCTCAGCGATTGCTCTTTAAATGTCCAGAGGAAGCTTTAAAAGTGTTTTGATTAATCATAGATAAAGTAAAAGAGACATGGGTGTGGAGAATACCTAAAGATGCAAAAAGCAAGGAAGGGAGTAGGGGAGGAAAAGGGAATTGCACTAATTTGCTAGCACTGTCCTAATGTAGGACCACAACCTGGGTGGCTTAAAATAACAGAAATGCGTGAGTCCTGGAAGCTGAAGTCTGAGATGAGGACGGCGGCAGCATTGGTTTCTCCCGAGGGCTAGGAGGGGTCTGTTCCAGGCCTCTGTGGTAACTTCTGCTCACCCAGGCGCTCCCTGGTTGTAGGAGGCCGTCTTCTCCCTGTGCCTTCATCTCATCTTCCCTCTGTGCGTGTCTCACTTTATCCCAGTTCCCATTTTTCATAATAGGACAGTAGTCGTAGGGGATTCGGGCCCACCCAGATGACCTCATCTTTCTCCATCCTCTGCAAAGACCCTGTTTCCAAGTTCACTTTCACAGATACTAGGGGTTAGGAAGTCACCATCTTTTCAGGGGACACGATTCAACCCATTACAGAAATCAAAGGCAATTCACAGAGGAAAGTGAATACATGCAGAGATGCTTCACTGCCCTGGAAACTGAGGAAATGCAGATTAAAACGAGGGAGCGGGCCCCACCCCGAGAATGGTAGAAGTCCACAGGCTGCAGAGGCCAGTGTCACCGGGGAGCACGTTGGCAGCAGTGTCCAGCCAGCCACAGCGGCAGAGGGAGAGCAAAGTGGACAGCCACTCGGTAAAGGTTTTTGGTCCCATCTCCTGAAGTCAAAGGCAGTGTAGTGTGCTCTACATCCCAGCGGTGGTACCTGCAAATAGTCACCTGGGAGAGAGTCAGCTGTTCGAGCAGGCGCTGGGAGACGTGTGTGAGGGTCTAAGCGCCGAGAGCTGTTTCTGTAAGGAGAATCCAGAGCCTGCCGGGCACGTGCCAGGGGAGGAGCGTGTGTGTGTGAAGTGTGGTGTATTCACACACAGGAGCACCGGAGAATGGGCAAATGGCATGAGCAGCCAGGTATCCGTGTCAGAATGTGGGTAGAGCCCCAAAGCCATGTTTGGGAGCCCAGTTGTACGGCAAGACACACACTGTGACACTGTGCTGGACAAAGCACCACATGCACGACAGAGGTGTACCTGGGGAGGAGGAGAGAGGAATGGGCCAGGGAGGGCCTGGAGCAGGGCCCTCGCTGTGTCTGCCTGTCCTGCTGCTTTTAGCACCACTAGAGGGGAGAAAAGCCTGTAGCAAATGTGATGGTACGTACCGTTCGTTAGTTCCGGGTGGCAGGTACGTGGGTCTTTGCCGCCCAGGAAAATGGAAAGAGAAGAGTTTGGAGCCAGTCAAATGTAAGCTGGAACCCTTGCCACTACTAGTTTTGTTAACTTAGACAAGTTACATAACCTCACTGAACCTCAGTTGACCCGTCTGTAAAATGGGGATGATGGTGCTAACTTTGCAGTGTTGTGGTGAATTTAGTAAGATAAAGTCCAGCATGCGATCGGGCATGTGGCAGTTGATAAATGATAGTAGACAATAATGAGGATCAACACGCATGGTTTACTTAGAGGAACTCCCAGCTCCTAATGCACTCTACTTCTGGACGCTACTTTCTAAAGGCAACTTTCCGATGCTGTGTGCTTCTCCACCAGGCCCTCGGGTCACATTTGTCACGTGAGAGATGGAGCAGATGAGCCACATGCTGGGTAGTTCCATGGAGTTGATTTTTGAACTCTGAACCAGCGAAAAGCGGGACCCTACCTTTGTGGGGAGTCAGCAGGTTTAATTCGCTGGCTGCGATGGCTTTCACCCTTGGGTTTGGTTCCCTAGACTTTTTGTGGCTTTCTTCTAAATTATCAAGCTCTGGGAAGCTCGGGAAGTTGGATGCGCAGTTACAGGCAAAGGCAGTCTCTACCCGTGTCCCTGCCGACGAGGACATGCCTCTGTTGGAGCAGAGTCTCAAGGTCACGTGTGTCATTGGGACCATCGGAATGCCAGTATTTCCCAACCTTTTCCTGCCCGTGACATGCCTCTTGCCGTTTTGTGCCTAGGAGGGTGTCTCTGCCTCCCCTCCCAGCATCTCTGCACACATCGTCTGTACCCAGGCCTCGCTTTGCAGCCACCACCCCTCTTCCCTTCTAAAATTGGTACAGAGGAGTGACACGGCTTGACCAGGATGTCTTGGAGACACACCCAGGCGCCTTCTTGCTCGCGCAGGAAGCAGTGACTTCTACTCACGAGAAGAAAGGAGCGGGTGATGAGTTCATTCCTGTGGGAGGGCCATCGAGCTCTGGGACATTTAGAGTAGGGAGGAGGACAACAAAAGACAGAGAAGGTAACAGGAGGGAGGAAACATTTCACTACTATTGATGCCCAGATTTTAAATGTTCTGTAACTTCTACTTTTCCAGAAAAAGTCTTTTCCATTATAATTTTCTCTGAAATGTCCTTTCATTCCCTTTCATTCACTACATATGCTATTCACTGGACTCACACATAATACAGATACTTTAATGATTCATTTATTCAATGAGTAGTAGTTAAAACATCTGTCATGCAGCCAGCCCTGTGCCCAGCACTGAGGAAGGCATGGATGGAGGAGGATGCAGTGTTGGCCCTCCCGAGAGTGGACAGTCCAGCAAGGAGGCCCCAGGAGCAGCACCGGCCTGGGCCTGGCCTCTTTCACTGCACCCAGGGCCTGTGGCTGAGTGTGGTAGCACGGGAATCCCAGAATATGTCCTCAAAATGCCTCACACCTGTATCCCCTCCTGGCCAGAGGAAGTCAGCCTCCGTGAATTCAGTTACTAGCTGTCAGTAGTTGATGCAGCTCTGTAAAGCTCTCACTGTGTCCAGTAATACGTTCTGGAGGGTATGCCCCCAGCTCTGAGCTCCTGTTGGTTTCGGGCATACAGAGAGACACAGGGCACTTTTTTCATGTGATGGGTCCTTTCATAATTTCACCGCTCGGAATCTAGTTTATTTTTCTCCAAACACTGTCGCCCTTCTTGGTTTCTCCACTCAGAGGGGGTATAGGAGCATGTGGCATCTGTTCCTCAGAACACTCTGTCCTGGGTGAAAGTCGAATGGCCCCTCCTTCCCCTCCCCTTCCAGCTTTCTCTCCTAAGCAGCAGGCAGTGGACACGCCCTCCCAAGATGGGGACGAGTTCCCAGGGTGGGCCAGGGGGCCGACCAGCCTCCGTGGCACTGGCCGGACCTGGCGTGGAACCCCCGAGCCCTTTGGGCCCTGACAGGGCTGCAGTTGGCTTTCAGCGCAAAACTCCTGCATCCTGGGCAGGATGTGTGTGGTTTGGGTCTGTGTCTCGAGAGCACATGATACTGGGGAAGCTGAGGGGCGGGGAGAGGTGATTCATTGGGGGGGAGGGGTGTGGAAAACAATGTCTGTCTTTAAGCTCTGGGAACCAGGAAAATGAACTGGAAATGTGAGTAATATATAATTTTACTAAAATTAACCAGCAAATTCTTCAGACGTTTTCTTTCCCTGTTTTTCAGTGTCTTTGATCCATAGGGCCCCGCTGCATTATGTTTTCAGTGGACCATTTTTTGGTCCATGTCCCCAGAAGTCCCCCTCTCCCCGCTCCTCTCTGTGGGGTGGGCACACAGTCGGTCTGCAGGAGCACAGGTGCCAGGTTTAGGTGTGGCACTGCCCACCTTCTCCTCTGCCCTGTCGGCTGCGGAGCCTTGGACAGCTCACCACCCTCTTTGGACATCCCTGTCTCATGTGACTGCGCTTTGCCAGTATTAAAGTGCCACTTGGATATAAGATGTGTTGGTGACATGTACTGGTGACCTTGACTTTGGGTGGGAGCAGATGCTGTCTGAGCTCTAGCCTGCTCCTTTGTGTATCCTCGGTGGGGGAAGGTCTTCATCCTTGAACTTTCCCCAGCCTTCTGTCCATTCCCATGGCATGTGCTACCCCACCTTGTGCCTGAGCCGGCACTTGTGAGCAGTAGCCCCGCCCGGCCTTTCTGTCCCTGCTGGGTCATAAGCCCATGAGAGGGCAGGGCTGGGTTTTGCTTTCTGTAACCTTCACAAAATAGGGGCTCACTTAACACAGGTTGAGTAAACTGAAGTCTCAATTCAGCAGAGGGAAATTCTGACTGAGGGGCTCATGAGTCCATTTCCTGTGTGTGCACAGTCACGACGTGGCCTGCGGAAGCGTCATTTTGGAGGGTGGGGAGTGGGGAGAAGATTGTGTCAGGGAAGCAATTTTATCTTGTTAAAAATTAAATTTCGTATTTATTCACCTTTAGAAGAAAACCTGATTCTGAAGCTGAGTGTGTGATAATGCATGGACAGGTTGTGTGTTAAGGAGTTGGGGATAGCCAGGGCATCTCACGCTAGCTTGGCCAAGTCTGCTCCGTGGAACCTCTTCACGCCTGCTCTCCTGTGGTGGTGGTGTGTAGGGTCATAACCCCTGAGGCATTTATGACAGAAACCTGTAATATCTTCTGAATTGTCACAGAAAGATACTGTTATGAACAGGCTGGTTTCTGTGTTGAGTATTTGTTGGCGGGGGTGGGGGGTGGTATTGTACCATTTTGAAAATTGCTGGGATGCATGTGACATGTGCAGAACCAACCAGAACGTTTTCTTCCATGATTGTCTCATTGGGCTGAACATTTATTCTCTAATTGCTTTTCAATCATTGTGAATAGTCAGAGAATAAATAGGAAAAACCCCGTGAACTAAATGCTGTGCCCTGTGCAGCTAATGACCCTGCAGTCAGCAAACTAAGCTTAGGGCGTACTTGGGTTCTACTCACCTGCGCTGTGCAGCCTTGGTTGTCTTTATCTGTACACTGTCCAGTCCCAGCTGAAGCCCTTGGAGGTAGAGCTCATTGTGGCCACACGGTAGACGGGATGTCAGGGCTCAGAAACCTCACTAAGTGGCTTGCCTGCGGGCAGGCGAGGCAGGTGTTCAGAGCCAGGGCGTGCCACGGGGCTCTTGCTGCCCTTCCTGTGGCCTTCCCGCTGAGCCCTGGTGGCTCACCGACCGGGTCGCATCATCGCTCTGAAGGCTGTGAGCGCACCCCCCGTCACGGTTCTGCGTCTCCACATGGGCACCCAGGGCGCCTGCCTTTCCTTGCCGGTCATCCTGTGGGCTTCCACCGTGTGCTCTGGAACGAACAAAAACAGGAAATCTGAATAAGGCGGGTGGGTTGTCTTGTTGCCAGGGTCCTGGGTGTGATACTTACGGGAGGTCACCACTGGGGAATTCAGGGTTAGGGTACACAAGATCGCTCTGTGTTATTTCTTGTAGCTGCAAGTTAATCTGTAATCTTAAAAAGGCATGCCCATCGCACACATGCATGAGTGTGGGTACACATGATAAAGTGCTAATTTACATGTGATTACATTCAGCCAATCGCAGAGGGAGGTTGTGGCTTCTTTCTCAGGGTCACGGCACACAAAACCAGCTTCTTTGCTAGCAAGACAGGTCATCTGGCTTTAAGGTAAGAGGGTGATTACTTGCATTCTCTGAGAATAATTTGTATTTCTTAAAGAAAAGTCACTGAAATCATTATCCACCACATTTTTCTGTAAAAGACTTGATCATTAGCTATGATAAAAGATTGCTGTTAGCAGATGACAGGGTGGATTTAAAGGGCGAGACCTGAGGCAGAATCAACAGGGAAACGGACCAGCATTTATGGTCTTTTATAAGCTGTGCCTTACTGGGTGGACTTTTTTTTTTTTTTTTTAAATAGAGACAGGGTTTCTCTGTGTTGCCCTGGCTGGAGTGCAGTAGCTCAGTCATAGCTCACTGCAGCCTCAAGCTCCTGGGGTCAAGTGATCTCTTGCCTCAGCCTCCTGAGTAGCTGGGACTACAGGCACCAGTGAACTCCTAAACCCAACCTGTGCTGGGTTGTTGTCTGATCATTGCAACATATAATGTTGCCTTCAGACCAGGCAGTATCAGATGGAGACAGTATTTGTCATCTCATCTGTGTTCCACACAGCAGCTTCTAAGTGCTGAACACACAGCCAAGGCTGGTGATGGACTTTCCTAAAGCAGATTACTCTTGCTCACATGTTCTGGATGAAGAACTGCATGCTGGCCCTCCACTCTCCAGACTGGCCTAAGTGTCCACGCACACAGTGTACCAGAGCAAATGCCACCACTTGTTAGCAGCGCCCTGGGCCAGTGACTCCACTGGGTTGCTTGTCTGAGTCTGGGGTTGCTTGTCTGGCAAGAGGGAGCTGCAGCCTCTCCTTGTTTGTGCTCCTGGGAGACCAAATGAGCAAATGCCTATAGAGTCTTTTTAGGACTCAGCATGTAGGAAACATTCAGTTACTTCAGTTCATCATCATCATCATTGTCATTCTGTCTAAATCAGTGATCCCCAACTGTTTTGGCACCAGGGACCAGTTTCATGGAAGACAATTTTCCCACAGACCTGGGGAGTGGGTGGGGCGGATGCGAGCAATGGGGAGTGGCTGTAAATACAGATGAAGGTTTACCCCCTGGCCCGCCACCTCCTGCTGTGTGCGCCTCTTTCCCCCCTCCCCCTCCCGCTTCCGGAGTGGGGGGGATTTTTCCATGGACCAGCGAAGGGTTAGGGGCAGTGGGTGGTGGAGCTCTGCAGCCTGGTCCCTAATAGGACCAGTATCAGTCTAAGGCCTAGGAGTTGGGGACCACTGGTCTAAATGGCAGGTTCTTGTTAAACTAAGCTGGCCCTGAGCACATACATCAGCTCTGAGCAGGTAGCGTTTGCCATGGAAGTGTGCAGATGGGTAGGCGGTGCTGCCAAGCGGGGCGTGCCGTTTCTGTTTGGAGGGCCCTGCAGGACTGACTTCAGACCCTGCGGAAGGTACCTCACCAGCACCTACGGGCGTTACAGTCAGACTGAGCTGGGTTAGCAGCTGGCTCCTCTGGTCAGCTATGTGACTTGAACTTTGAAGTAAAAAATTAAATGAAGTAAGCAAGATAAAGTGAAGAGCACAGAGTTAGTGTCTCCTTGCCCTTCAGAAAATGCCAGATATTCTCATCTGAATGCTTATTCCTCTTTTTCAGGAACAAGACTGCTAATGGAGACTGCCGAAAAGACCCCCGGGAGCGGAGCCGCAGCCCCATTGAGCGTGCTGTGGCCCCCACCATGAGCCTGCACGGCAGCCACCTATACACATCCCTGCCCAGCCTCAGCATGGAGCAGCCCCTCGCACTGACCAAGAACAGCCTGGATGCCAGCAGGCCGGCCGGCCTCTCGCCCACACTGACCCCAGGAGAGCGGCAACAGGTATGCCTCTGTCCAGGAGGGTGGCAGAGAGTGAGTCCAGGGGATTGGGGATGAAGCTGGACAGAGAGCCCCAAGCAGAGGACCACGAGGGCCAGGGTGAGGGCACCATCCTTAGCCTCAGTTACACACTTGGGACAGGGAGCAGCAGAACCAGAGCCTCGCCTTGCAAATGAATTCCCACGCAGAGCGGCCGAGCCGCACTGCCTAGTATCCGTGGCCTCGGGCAGGACGGTCCATGTCTCTGGGGCTGTTTCTTTCTTGCATTATTACACTGGGTGGTCTAGCTGCAGTGTTTGTTCCTGCAGTCTTCCCTGGCAGTCCTGTCTCTCATAGGGTCAGTGTAATAATCCTCACGGCAATCCCGAGTTTACCCATTATAAGGCCACACAGATGAAGTTAAGTGTCAAGTTGCTTTGCTTTGGGCTGGGATCCTATAAAGTCAGTAGTCACGGCGGTTATGAGCACGTGCTGGTCTGAAACCTATGATTGGCACGTGGGGATTTTTTTCTTATTAAAGGAAAATAAGGAAATTAAATTGTTACTTAATAAACATTGTTTGGTAGAAGAAAATAAATCTTTTAAAAAATAGGGTTCCTGGTCAGGTGAGGTAGTTCACGCTTGTAATCCTAGCTCTCTGGAAGACTGAGGTGGGAGGATTGCTTGAGACCAGGAGTTGGAGACCTGAGCAAGAGTGAGACCCTGTCTCTACTAAAAATAGAAAAATTAGCTGGGTGTGGTGGCACCTGAAGTCACAGCTACTGGGGAGGCAGGAGGATCACTTGAGCCTAGGAGTTTGAGGTTGCAGTGAAGCTATGATAATGCTACTATACTCCAGCCTGGGCAACGGAGTAAAACCCTGCTTCTAAAAGAATAAATAATTAAACAGGGTTCCTAGGGAAATATATAATAAGAAAAGGCATCAGCTTTGAGGAGGTTTGGAATCACTGCATGAGCCTGTGACCTAGTGATAGGCCCCGAGGAGATGCCATGTGCAGCAGAGGGTCGCTCGGCGTCCAGGCGCTGGCGTTCCGCTGTAAGAGCCTTCTGGGTCCTGGTAGTACTCCCCGCTTCCTCTGAGTCCTCGCCAGACAGCCATCCAGGGTGGATGGTGGCTCTGTCCCACCCGGCTGAGCCCCCGCGTAGCCTGCACTGCCTGGTGTCCGCCTCTGAGCTGGTCTGCAAGGGCCTGGGAGAGGCTGTTCTGGTGCTTGGGAATCCCAATAAAGCTGATGAGCAGTCGCCTACCCTACCCTGCAGCCTGACGTCACGATCTTGTTGTTTCATTCGTTCATGTAACAAAATGGTGCCGGCTCCTGCTCTGTACAAGGGAGTACGCCAGAAGCAATGGCTGTCTCTGTCCTTGGCGCACTCAGTTTTAGTCCAGAGGAGAGACTGGTAGTCAAATAGCTAAACTGTAGTTCAACTACCAGTTTATCAGTAGGCAGCCACTGATTTGCTCTGATCACCGGGAATGAGATCCGGGAGGATCTCACAGATCCTCCTTTATTGAGCATTTACTAGCCGCTGACCCTTGTGAGGCCCTGAGGAGGCAGAGCCATGCATGTGAGCTGCAGTCGCAGCCGTGAGGAGCTTGCAGTCTGGTCAGGGACTGAATGAGCGAGGAGAGGATGACACTCTGGGGCAGCAGGCCAGGGACAGGCGTGTGGGCAGTGGGACCCACGGAGACTGGCTCAGTCTGCCCAGGGGAGGGCAGGTGTGACCTGCTTTGTGAAGTTCCACAGGCATTGCCATGAGACATCAGCCAGGGCCTCAAATGTGCAAGCAGAAGAACCCAGTTTTGACTGATTTAAGCATAAAAGGAATTTATTTCTAGAATATAGGGAATTCAGCACTCTAGCCATTGCCACTGCCAGCAGGAAGTCCCTCAGGAAGAGGCCTGGGCCAGGATTCAACCCGAAAATTTAATCACTAGCCCACAAGGTCAGAGTGGGTCCTCTGCGGGCTCTGTCCTCCCCAGGCCTCTAGGAAGTGTTTTCTTGGGTGACTGATTGACCTGACTCCGCAAGGCTCTTGAGAATCTTCTGGTTGATTTTGGTCATATTTGCTTTGCAAAAAACTATGCTGCTGGACAGAGTGACCTGGCTCTCCTCGCCATGGTCTTCCTCCACCCACCCTGCGTGGGCCTGGCTGCTCAGCCACACATAGCGAGAGCATCTCCTCAGCCCGCTGTGCATGCCGGGAGCGCTGGAGCTTTTCTAGTGAGAACCTGGAGTCCCCACCTGTGCTCTTACAGGATTCCTGGCAGGACTGACAACAAGGGCACTGGCCAGATCTAAGCCACCAGCTTTCCCGGCACATGGCCACCACCTGAGCTGTCATTGGCAGGTGGTGGGGGTTCTCGAGGCCGCACACCTCACTGTGCCTGCTGGTCAGCGTGTGCTCCACCCGTCTGGTGCCATTCATCCAGCCCTTCCCAGGCGGGTGGCGTGGCGTAGACTGCATGCTACAGCCCCAGCTGCTTAGGTCCTGTGCTGAGGACATGAAGGCGAGCCCACACGGTCCCTGCTCTCCAGCAGGTCTGAGGCACCCGCATGTCCCCAAGAGTTTTCTTCCATTGTGTCATCGCACAGCCAGAGCGAGGGAAATGGCGTGGGGAGGGTGCTTCCTAGAGCGACAGCAGGACAGGCTGTGCTGCAGCTCTGTGGGCGGACGTGGCGGAAGCCTTCTGTGTGGCAAAAAGTGTGACTCAGATCTGTGGGAACTGGGACAGGAAAGTTCCCAGAGAGGTGTGTCCCAGGAGGCTGCGGAAAGTGTTCCATGATGGCAGCTTGGAGGAAGGTAGGCGGCGCTCCCAAGAAAGGTACAAAGATAGCAAGAGGGTGGCCTCAAGGGCAGCAGCAACTACGAGGGCAGGGAGAAGGGTAAGCGCCAAACACCCAAAGGACAGTGAGCCTCGGGCTGCTTCCATATTGGTGCTGGCTGCCCAGCGCAGGGGTGGGTGGGGCGGGTGAATGGGCTGTGAGTGACAGAGGCTCATCCTGGTGGGTAACTTGTTACTGGCCTTCATTTTCCCCATCTGGGAAATATGGGTGTGCAGGGGGTGGGTGTGGAACCCCACGATCTGGTGAGTACTCACCATCTAGGATCATGGGGCCTGCTTTGGGTGGACAAATGGCACCAGGTCCCAGCTGGCACTCAGCCACAGAGGCGGGGAGATGCTGGACTCCAGCTCAGTACCCTGGGGTGGTTTAGTGTGTCCAAGAGAACTCACAGGCCACCTTGTGTCCTTGGGTTGGGGGAGGAAGAGAGGATGCCCCCAGCCCTGGACATCTGCCCGTCTGTAGATGAGGGCAGTTCCTCTCAGGTTTGGAGGTGTCCTAAAGATGATGCAATGCCAATGGATTGTCCCGCCCTGCTGGTCCCATTTGAGAGGGGCATAGTCCATCCTGAAGTGGCCTAAAAGCTGGACACTGAGCTTATTTATTCTTCAGCCTAAGCTTCCAGTTGTTTATCTTTCTTGATTTCCCTCATACTCCAAATGTGTCCCCACTTTTCAACACTTGTGTCAGTCAGGACTCAGGTTGTGAGGAACAGAAACCAACTTGAGCCAGCTTAAGCACAAAAGAAAGGGAGTCTTAGTGGGAGGGCTCTGGGAGACGTCATGGGTATAGCCAGGCTCAGGAAGGGCCTTGCCTTGGAGAGCTGGACAGAGGGCAGGAGCCCCCTTCCTCCCTCAGCTCTGCGTGTGACCGGGTCTCTCTGCATCCTCTTCTCTCTGCCTCTTGAGCCACATGGCCAGCCCAGTGTGGCTGTCCCACAGCTCCTGAGATCTGCTGCTGACTGCCACGCCCCACTTGAACCTGAGTGAGGCTCAGCAGCTGGCTGGGGTGGATTTCCAGCCTGGCCAAGGGGCACAGTCACGCTTCATGAACGGGGCTGCAGTCTGTCCTGCAGGAGTGGCGAGACCGCATCTGATGAGCACTCCTGCCTGCACACCCAGGTCCAGGCCCCACGTGCCTCTGTGCAGCCCTTCCTGTTTCACACTGGACACAGAAGCTGGAGGCGGAAGCCCTGCCTGCACTCCACCCCGCGAGCAGAGAGCTGGTGTTCAGCTCTGCCTGCTGGGCCTCCCCTCTGCGCCCTGTTACCCACACCGTGAAGGCTCATACAGACTGCGTGGCCCCACCTCCACTGCTGATGTGTTGAGCTGTTAATAAAACCCCAAACTGTTCATATGGCTGCTGCTAAGCCATCTCTAGATGTGTCATTTCTTGTTAGAACCAAGCACAAGCACATTTCTTGTTAGAACCAAGCATTAAACTGGAATGTTTAATTCCAGTTCAATCCTTATAGATACATATTTTTATCCTACAACCTGTTTTTGTCATTCCTGTTCATTTCTCATTATGAGAAGGCCTGGTGTGCAAGCCTTTTGTATCTTCGTACTAGCTACTGATCTCTTTAAAGAAAGAGCCGGGAAGGACAAGCCCCCGTTTTTCTTGGTAGGTACTGCTGTCATCACTGGTACCTTTGGGGTGACCTTCAACTAGCTCCTCAGAGCCCTCCAACTTCCTCGAGGGTAGCAGCGGGTACCTTTCCCAGTGGGAACCTGAGGAAGTTTGGTTTTAGTTCACAGATATTTTCTGTCTCAGGTTCTGCACCAAGGCTGGAGGAGGGGCGGGGGGTGTTGTCCAGACATACCTGGTCCCTGCTCTGAAGTATGTGTGGTCTGAGGGACACTGACATTTCCCAGGAGCACCTGCAAGGACTGATTTTCTTGCTGACTCTTGGTGGGGTGGGGGGAGCAGGATGAAAAGGGGAGAGGTGGTGGCAGTCACGACAGGCTTCACAGAGGGGCCCCCCAGGCCGACGATGCGGGGGCGTGGGGAGGAGAGTGCAGTGCCTACAGGCAGGGCAGCCAGCGCCGGGGAGGCGCATCCGCCGCACATATGCTTAGGTCCGTTTCTGTCTCCATCGGGGTTTGTATGGTCGTAATAGAACCAAGCAGAGCTGGCTTAAGCAAAAACTCAAGTAGATTGGCAGCGTCCTGGGATGGCTCTGAAAACCCCCGCGGCACAGTGGAGTGTGGTGGGAGGAGCTGCGGTCCCTCCTGCAGCCCTCTGCCAGCTACTGGATGCTTCCTGGCTCCCAGGTTGTCTAAATTCAGATTTGAGAGGTGGGACAGACCAACTCTCAACAGCTGAGCCTTTGTCCCTTGTCCCTCACTCATCCCAACAGCCATGACCAGGGAGAGTGGACCTTGGGGCCTCACTTCCTCTGCAGACTGGCTGTGTTTAGTAGCTGGGCCCCAGGGTTGGCGCAGAAGGTGGCAGACAGCTTGACTTTAACTGCCTTTGCTCAGGAAGGGCTCCAGGACAGAGCCCTGAGGGTGCTGGCGGGGGGGCCTGCAGGGAGGTATGGGGCCCAGGCCAGGTCTCCACGCACTGACAGCCCCCATTCCCCCACAGAACCGGCCCTCGGTGATCACGTGCGCCTCGGCCGGCGCCCGCAACTGCAACCTCTCGCACTGCCCCATCGCGCACAGTGGCTGCGCCGCCCCCGGGCCCACCAGCTACCGGAGGCCACCAAGTGGTGAGTGTCTGGGGCTGCCCGAGGCGCCACTGCGGCCCTCCGCCCTGGAGCTTATTTATTGTTGAGGTTGAAGAGTATTTTGTGAGCATGTGCCGTGCACACATAGCGTCGTGCGTGGCTTGCGTGGGAAGGGCTTAAGCAACATGCTGCCTTACCCCAGGACCTCATGGTCTAGCATGGGGAGACAGTAGTTACTGTTACTTAAATTCAATGCCACATCCTCTCTCTGCACCCAGACCTTGGCCCAGTGCAGTAAATATGTCACCATTTTACAGACTCAGGAGGGACCTGCTCAAGTTGCTCACCTGAGCTGGGGGAGGTGGCACTCTCCACAGAGCCCACACTGCCACAGCCCCTGCGGGAGGGTGTGCTCGTGTCTGCAGCCACCTGTGCTTTGACCGCTCTCCTGCTTGCCTGCAGCCACTGCCACCTGTGACCCCGTGGTGGAGGAGCACTTCCGCAGGAGCCTGGGCAAGAACTACAAGGAACCCGAGCCGGCACCCAACTCTGTGTCTATCACGGGCTCCGTGGACGACCACTTCGCCAAAGCTCTGGGTGACACGTGGCTTCAGATCAAAGCAGCCAAGGACGGAGCATCCAGCAGCCCCGAGTCAGCCTCACGCAGGGGCCAGCCCGCCAGCCCCTCAGCCCACATGGTCAGCCACAGCCACTCCCCCTCTGTGGTCTCCTGAAGGAGGCCAGTCCAGCAGCGCGGGATCTACATGGTTTGCCTGAGCTTCGAACAGTCAGCTTAAAACAAAAAAAAATCATGGGGGGGGAGGGAAGGGGTGGTTTATTCGCAAAAACCATGTTGTTGGGATTTTTGTTCTGTTCTGTTTTCGTACTTGCTTGGTATTCGTACAAGGGGGCCCTCAAACGTGACAGCAGGAACTGCGTGTGGAACATCTGTCTAATGTAGCATCTTCACTTCCTGCCTCAGTTACCAAAGAAACCTCTGATGCAGGTCTGTCGCCCTGACGGGGCCGGGACTCCACGGCATGCTTTCTCAGCCATAAGCCATGATGACATTGGTGACCCAGACACTTTGTGCTTTTTCATTTGCTTCTTGAGACTGGGGTGTGTGTGGCTCAGCTTCCATGGCGTGTTTGGTTCGGTCGTGTGTGCGTGTGTATACTTGAAGAGAACTGTCGTGTCTGATTTGCACTATAGGAGGAGGACTAGAGTTGCCTGACAACTTTAAGTGTGATGCTAGTACTCTGAGGGCAAACTGCTGAAAAACAAAGGGTTTAAGGATGACATTTCTGACCATTTGTGTTTTGTTGTTCTTGTTGCTTTTAAATTAGACAAAACAGCTTTGGAAGGGGAAGTCTCATACAGGTTATAGGTCTTTCTCTAGATTTCAGGTGCTTGCAACTGGACTGCAGACTCTACCAATCACGGGCATTTTACCTTCTCTGAACACTGCAGTTTGTTAGACTAGAGCTGAAGCTGGAGGATTCCATAGTGCTTAAACATGATGCATGTTTTAATGGAGAAAAAAATAGCTGGTTTCTATTAATTGTATAGGCAGTAAACAAAAACCTTAATACTTACTATCTTCTTTTCAGAATTAGTTTATTTTTGTCAGTTACAGTCCTAGATATACTTACTGCTGGTACAGTTGTACTCTAAGATTTGTATTTGATACTCACTTTACTCACAAGTAGTGCCGGGGACAGCCAGCTCCTGCAGGCCCTCGCAGGGAGCAGTGGAACAGTCAGCCTGCCTCAGTGCGGATGCTGGAGTCGTCGCCATGGGCTGACGGTGTTCATTTTTGCATCCCCATCTGCTTTATACAGGCTCCCAGGGGAGATGGGGTTCGTGTCTTCCAACTTCCCTTGATGCAGAAACTGCTCCTTTGAACTCTTAGCTGAACAGCAGATTCCTGACAATCTGTGATACGGTATTTTGTATGCTTCCTCGTACGCTGGGACCAAGGCAGTATACATTCCTATGACTTTATACAGTTATTACTGCATTTATCGTTTGCTATATTAATAGCTACTAATTAGGAATTAGGTGGAGCACAAGCATGGCAGACAGGCAGTGGCAGTCCAGAGCTGCTGTCTCGGTCGAGGAGCGTTTCTGTCCCTGCCCCTCCAGTGTCTGCACACAGCGTGGCCCACCAGACGGCTTGCCACGGGCACCTGACCAGGTGACGTGGGCATGGCCACCTCCCGTGGGAGGTCTGATGGGTTTGCACAAACCACGGGAGCCCTCGAGGCTGGTTTCAGTGTGAGGAAAGTCCAGTGTAGCTGCTGGATGTCGGAAATGGGCGCAGAGCAGAGAGGTCGGAGGATCAGCACTCGTGTAGCCACGTGGCTGCAGGCCTTTCCAGCAGTGGAAGAAAAGCCCTTTCCTCCTGCCCCTGCACACATTTCACTCCCACGTTACTGGGCTTCCAAGCTTTGGCGTTCAGGCCCCCTATATTTTCTGTAGGAAGAATCGTTGAGAACACTTTTTTTATATAGGTAACTTTAAGACCATCATTACGCTGTGCGTAAAGAATGTACAGAGAAATTTGTAGGTATTTTTTGAAGAACAATTAATTTGTTAATGATATGTAGCTATTTAATTTTTCCCTTTCCTATTGTAATCATTCATATTTTTTTGTTGTTTGAAAAAAAAAGTTGATCTTTTTTTTGTCGTAGATTTGTCTGTAAAAGTGCAGGAACACAGTTATTCTATGAGAACACTGCATCTGCATTAATAGCCACTAGTTTGTTATTGCTACAGGCTACTGAGCGTCCTAACAGGAAAACAACCCGCTGCTGACCAGCTAGCAGGAGAGCGCTCCTGGACCGTTCTCTTTGTCAGTGAGCGAGGTCGTCACGCTGGGAGGGTCGGCAGTGCTGACGGCAGGGCCCGTAGTGCACTGACCTATCTGTGATAGGCAGTACCCTGAAGGGGCCTCGGGCAGAGGGGGCAGCAGAAAACCAAGCCTGTCACTGAGAAAGAGCACCCTCCCTGCGCTAGAAGGGGCTCCGAGACGTTCTTCCCAGAGCCGAGCCATTTGCAGCGCGCTCTGACCCTTCTCTCCATGTTTGTAAATCTGTAATATACCATTCTCTGTGGCCTGTTTTTCCTGGAAGAAGAAAAAAAAGGTTTGGCAGGCCATCTTTTTTTTGTACTTAAAAGTAGCCTTAAGAACAATAATAAAGTGCTCTTAAACCACAGGCTGCGTGTGACTCTTCAGTCCTGGAGTGAGCCCGCCAGGCTGGGTGGGCAGCGGCCCCCGGGGCTTGGCTGCGAGGCCCTGGGGCTAGGGGGTGCATTCGGTGGCCCTGCACTTGTGTGTGGCCCGTCTAAGCCCCACAGGAGCTAGAAAACAGTAATTTTAATTTTCCACTTTCTAGTTTAAGAGAAAGTCATTAAAAATCTACCCTACAGAAATCCTGCTGTTGTAAGAGTCATCCCCAGACTCAATTTTGACTTTGGTTCTGGGCCTAAGACAAAATTTAAAGCCATAAGAACAGAATAAAAGTGTGGAAAGGGTGCCTCTGGCTCCTAGGCCACTACAGGAACAATGACATGTTACAGACAGGGCAGGGTGGTCACAGACGCTAAGGATGTGCCCAGTTCTGTGGGCCGTACAGATGTACAAACCCACAAGGAAGAGGCAAGCCAGCCCCTGCCCAACGTGTGGCTGAGGTGGACACACATGAACAGCCACCCCACCTTAGGGACTCCAAGCCACCAGCGAGGAGGCCCCTTGAGTGGAGAAGGCAGGCAGCTGAGCCCTGTCTGGGCCTTGAATGCCCACAAGGGCAGGAAGGAGCCTCACACCCAGGCAGCTGCCAGGACCTGGCCTGAGACATGCTACCGGGCTCTTCCAGCAGCTCAGGGCAGCAGCAGAGACTCCTGTCCTCCCCTGGAGCAGGCAGGCCTGGCCGTGTCCATAGCTGAGAACAGGCCAAGAGGTGGGCAGCTAGCTCTGTCTTTGGAGTTCGGGGCTCACTGGGATGAGTGTGGTCCCTTCAGCCTGCGGCAGCTCAGGTCTCCTTCCCTCTCCACCGGGGCCCCGTGGGGGAGGGGCTGGCTGAAGAAATGGGGGGGTAAGGTGGGAGGAGCCCCCAGTAGGGCCTGCACTACAGCCTGGGGCCCAGGCACTGCCTCTCCACAGTGGCTTCAGGCAGAAGCCGGCTTTTCGCTTTTCCCCATTTAGTCTGCATTGGGCCAACTGCCACCCCCCTCGGGGTCAAGGGGAAAGGAGCCTGGGGGCTTGACCATCAAACAATTGTGACAACAAGAAAAACAGAACTGCAGATGGAGGGAACCAGGTCCCAGATCAATGGCAATGCCAAAGCCAAGGTTATTATTTAGCTCAGAACTGGCAGGATCGGGAATCTCGACAAATGCAGAACACTGGAAGCGCCTGGGCAGTGGAGGGGTCCCAGTCCTCCGGCGTGGAGAGCAGGACCAGACAGGCCAGAGGTGCAAGCCCTGCATCACCAGTCTTGCTCTGGGGGGGCCACTGAACACTCCTCAGCAGGTGGCCAGGGAGGGGTCCGCCCCATTCGAGGGGCTGTCTCAG
This sequence comes from Mirza zaza, assembly GCA_008750895.1. NCBI lineage: Eukaryota > Metazoa > Chordata > Mammalia > Primates > Cheirogaleidae > Mirza > Mirza zaza. Next base: position 55,948 of record VSMD01018302.1, on the reverse strand, counting down.
ACGGTCTCGTCGTCACTCATGTCCCAGATCTGCGTGGAGAAGGGGTGAGAGTCAGCGAGTCGTTCCATTGGCTTAGGGGTGTCAGAACTCAGCAGCTCCGCGTGCACAGGGAGGCAGTGCTGCCCATGTAGCCTCATCCACGGCTCCCATGTGGCCAGTGGCCTCCTTCTAGTCCTCATACAAGGACAGCGAATCTCACACAAGTTACTTCACCTGCCCAAGGCCTCAGCGTAAGAGAGCCAGTGGGTGGGGGAGTGGGGACCTGAACAGTGGGGCTGCCTGGTGTGCCCCGCCACCTCCTGGCCTCTCATGCCCACCATGGGGGCTTCCTGGCCCAGCCAGTGCCGTCACCCTGGCTCTGTAGCACTCACCGCCACCCAATTCCCCTGTATCTGACCGTGTCATCCCTGCTGCACACCTGCCCTCTCGAGGGCCAGCTCCATGAGGGTGGGCCTCCCTGGCGCATGCACTTGCCACCTCAGGAGGCTGCACCCTGCACCCGTCTGCTCTGAACTGCGGTCCAGTCGCTAACACTCCCAGACTGACCCTGGAGAACTGGCTGCCACTCAGGAGCGAGCCCTTTCCTGCCAGCCCCAGAGGTGGCCTGGGGCAGGATGGTGGAGATAGCCAGATCCTGCCTGGGCCCCTCAGCCTGTCCGGTGAGTCCGTCCCTCCGTGTGAACACGGGAGAGCAGGGCCGCCCGGGGCATGGCCGTGAGGAGGAGCAAGGCATCGTGTGGGGGAGGCTCTTGCCCTGCCCTGGCTCATTCCTGTGGCCCTTGGCACAAACCCCTGGAGAGGGAGCTGCTGGCATGGCAGGTCCCAGGGCCCCTTGCACCCTGGCTCCCTGGAGGGCTGGTTCCTGAACCTATGCCTTCAGCCTTAAAAATTCCTAGAATTGGTTGCAAAAGGCCATCTCTAGCAGAGCTGAGAGAAGGAACAGTGTGTTTACACGAGGCTGGCCTGGGGAGATGGGAGGCCTGGCCAAGGTAAATATCAACACCAGCTTGGCTTTCAAAGTCAAAGATGTGGAAAATAAATAAAGAGAGAAGGAAATTTCCTCTCGTAAGGCCCCAGCTGCCTGGGGTGAGGGTGGTGGTGGGCGTCCCTCTTGCTGACCCTCCATCTCTCCGAAGGCCTGGCTGTCCGAGGACCCCAGGAGGGATTTTGAAGAGATTCCCATGCCGGCACAAGCAGGGCTGGGGGTGGAAGGGGGGGGTCTGGGGTCCAGGACCCAAATCCCCTTTCTCTGGCCCCAGCTCCCCACCGAGCTCATCCTGGGCATGCTGCAAATGCCCGAGGGTGGGATTCAGTGACGTAGGGTGTCCTGGCTGCATTTCCAACAAAGGCTGCATTTAGAAGCCCCTGGATCTGATCTTTGGGCTGCGAGGGTCTGAATGGAAACCAAGCCACTGGAAGGTTTGCCAGCACAACCCGTCTATTGTTTCACTCTCTTGTTCAATGAACACATGTTCCTGGAGTCTTCTCTGTGTCACACGCTGTGTAGACCTGTTTCAAATACTCCCTCTTTCACACTTCACATCTACCTGTGAGGTGCACAAGGGAAAAAGCCCAGAGAAGCAAGGCAACTGGCCCGGGATCACACAGCAAGCAAGCGGCAGTGCTGGGAGCAGGGGTATGTGGGGGCTGAGGTCAGAGGGCACTGGGCCAAAAGGAAGCAGGATGAGGTGGGTGAGCCTCCTGGGTGGAGCGCTCTGGGACCTCCCACCCAGCCTCTTGGGGTGGGGGTTGGAGGGTGCCAGCCGGGACAGGACAGGGTTGCTGCCAATGAGTGCCCTCTGCAAATGGGCAGAGGGTGATTCACAAGGGGTCTCTGGGGGCTGAGCTTGGGCTTCAAGGGAAAGTAGGAGCCTCCAGGGAGCTTCTATCCATTTTATCAGATCTCAGCCCTGAGGCAGGGGCTCCTCAGTGCTCAGCCCAAACCTGCTTGGCAGAGGCAGGGCGGGGACTGCGACTGGGTTGCCTGAGACTGGCCCAGGAGGGCACCTGGTGGGCCCTTGCTCCTGGACGGATTCAGCCAATCGAGTAGGGCTGCTGCTGCTGGCACTGCCTGGCCTATGCAGGGGATCCTGCAAGACACCTGAAGGGCTTATTGTGACACGGCTCTACAGAGGGAAAGTGAGGGTGATGGCTTTTACATAACCTCTTGAGATTTTCCAGAACGAGTCCCTGGGCCAGGGACAGGCTCACCACTACAGCAGCCTGGCCTTTTCCCATCAGCTGGGCTCAGAGGGCAGCAGCCGTCTTCATTATAAACCTCAAGAAACAAGCCTCATCTCCTAGAACATGGACTCACAGAGAGTGGCTGAGCTCTGTGGCTGTCTGCTGCATCCTCAGCACAGCCCTGGCACAGAGGAGGGTGCGGTGAATTCCTCCTAATGAATGAGGGCTGTAGAAAATGGGCAAAGAGCTTCTTACATGCTAATACTCAAGTGCTGGCAAGAGTATGGCGAAATGCTGCCACGGAGGAGTATAAATTGGTACCATAGTTTTTCAAAGATGAGATTTCGCAATATGTAATACAAATCTTTAAAAATGTTCATCCCTTAAGGATGAGATCGATGATCATTTTTTGTAGGTAACATCAAGGTACACCTAGAAAACCCAAGAAAATAAATGCTAAAATGAAAGAGTATTCAGTGAGATAGCAAGATGGAAAACTGACAACAAATTACAGGTTCCCCCCATATACAGTGAAAACAACATTCAGTTCAAAAACAGAATGAAAGAGAAGAGCCCATTATAAGAGTAATGAAAAAGATAAATGCTGCAGCATAAACCTAACATTAAATGTACAAAATATACATGAAACAAACCTCTGGAACAGTCCTGCAAAAGTCTTCCCAAGAATCTAACTTAGACATAAAAGTAAACTTGGGCAAATGGAGAGCACTCCTTGTTTTAACATAGGTCAATTCCACAGCAATAAATTTTTAGCTTTCCCAAAGTGAATTTAGAAATTTAACAGTCTCTATTTTTTTTTTTTAGCAGCTAGGATCTTGTGTTGCCCAGGCTGGAGTGCAGGGAGCTATGCAGTCCAACTCCTAGGTTCAAGTGAGCCTTTTGCCTCAGCCTCCCAATCAGGTAGGACTATAGGTGTGTACCATCATGCCTGGCTAATTTAAACATTTTTTTTTGGTAGAGATTAGGTCTCACTATGTTGTCCAAACTGGTCTAGACTCCTGGCCTCACGTGATTCTCCCTCTGAGCCTCTGAAAGTGCTGGGATTGTAGGCGTGAGCCACCATTCCCCACCCACAATCTCAGTTTTTTAAAAAATCAAGTGTCTTTTCAGGAGCTAGCCAAGATGGTTCTAAAATCTGGAGAAAGAAATAAGCAAGGACCCGTAGGAAACCCTCTGAACAGAAGAGTGGTGAGGTGCCCCCGCCTTATGGTAAGATGTATCATGAAGTCCCCAGGGAAGAGAGGCCCATTGGCACGAGGATGGACAGATGGGCCAATGTGGCAGAGACAGAGGAGGTCCATGTGGAAGCCCAGGATTTGAGTGAACAAGGTCTGGGGGCGATCTCCAATCATTAGAAACAGATAGACTTTTTAATAGATGATATGGGGACAAATGGGTAGTCATTTGGAAAAAGACAAAATTGATTCCATGCCTTCCACGGCACATTAGAATCAACTCCAAATGGAATAGAGATCCAACTGTTAAAAAAAATGAAACCATGATACTAGATGCAAACATGGACGCTGTAAAAGACATGCATGCAATTTTACACAGAAGACGACTATAAGTCAAAAATACAAACTAGGAGAAAACATTGCACAATACTATAAAGTGCTAATCTTTCATGGACAAAGAGCTTAGAAATCAAGAAAAAGACCAATAAACAAACTTTGAAAGCACAGGCCAAAAACATGGACATTTCACAGAAAAAGATATTCAAATGGCCCTTGGACATAAGAGAAAGTGCTCAACCCTGCTCATCACAGTAATAAAGAGATATTCAAAGATTTCTTAGGACATGAAAAGCACTGACCAGAAAAGAAAAACCTGACTTGCATCTCACAAGAATTAAAACTTCTGGTCTTGGAAAGATACACTAAGAAAATGAAAAGGCAAGTCACAGACTAGGAGAAAATATCTATGCTATATATATAAAGAGCTTGTATCCAGAATATGTAAAGAACTCTTACAAATTAATGATAAAGAGACAGGCAACCTGGTTTTATAAATGAGCAAAAGATCTGTCCCTCATGTTCACCAAAAAAAAAGGGGGGAAGGCAAAAGATTTAAACACACATTTCACAAAAGAGGAAATACAATGACCAATAAGAACCAGAAAAGATGCTCAGCATCTATCGTACTCAAAGAAATGCAAATTCAAACTGCAGAGAGACACCGCACCCTGCCTCCTAGAACAGCTGAACTGGAGACTGGCAACACCAATGTCTGAGCAGCGGCAACTCTCGCGCTGCTCCTAGTGGGAGTGGAAAATGGCAAAGCCACAGTGGAGAAAGGTCTAGTGACTTACACAGTTAGACATACACTTACCATGTGATCTAGCCACCCCACTCCTATTTACACCCCCAAGTGGAAACATATGTCCACAGAAAGACTTGTTCAAGAATGTCCGTGGTAGCTTTATTTACAACAGGCACAAACTAGAATCCACCCAAATGTCCATCAATAGGAAAACAGAGAAACGAACTATGGTATATCCATACAGTGGCTACTACTCAGCCATCAGAGGAACGGAGTACTGACATGCACAACAACACGTACAAATCTCAGCATCTGTATCCTGGGTCAAAGCAGCCCAACACAGGGGCCAGGCAGGAATGGGGACACAGAGGTCAAAGTATACAACGTTGTGGTTATTTAGTACAAATGTCTAGAGACCTAAGGTACAGCATGAGGACTATAGTTGACAATACTGTATTGCATACTAGAAATTTGCTAAGAGAGTAGATTTTAGGTGCTTTTGCCAATCCACTCCCCCTACGTAACTGTGTGAGATGATGGATATGTTAATTACCTTGTCTGCAGTAACCATTTCATTATATACACATATGTCAAAACATCATGTTGTATACTTTCAATATATACAATTTTTTTAAAAGCCTATCATAAAAGACTACATTCTATGTGATTTCATTTATATAAAATCCTACAAGGGGCAAAAGTCATCTGTGGTAAAAAAAAGTAGATCATTGGCCACAAATTGTCACATTGGACACCTTAACAGGTACATTTTATCATATGTAAATTACACTTCAATAAAGTTGATTTTTAAAAAAGCCACACCAAGATAAAATTGGCAAAAATCCCAGAGCTTTCTGTCTGTGAGCCTGCGGGATATAAAACAGCACAACCCCCGTGTAGGAAAATTTGGCAACAGCCGACCTAATTACTTGTGCCTTAGCTCTTGGCCCAGCCATCTCACTTCCAGGAGTCTATCCTAAAGCTGCACCTCCACGACACAAAAGGACACTGTTCACTGCTGCACAACTTGTTACAGGAAGAGGCTGGAAACAGCCCAGAGCTCCTCCACAGCCCCGCTGCCAGCACCGCCCTGCACATCCACACCCGGGCTGCTATGGCCCTGAAGCACAATGAGGAAGAGTGTAACCAACGGATGTGGGCGGATGGCCAGGATTTATTTAGTGAAAGAAAGAAAAATGCAGAGTATCTGTGAATACCACCTTTGTGTAAGAAAAAAATGAAAGTTTTTAATTTTTCAAAAATAAACACAGGAATGATAAAATCAGAAATTAATTTAGATGCCTACCTAGAGGGGGTAGGTAGGGACGGAGCTGGGACTGCTCTGAGCATGCCTTTTAATTGGTAATCATATATGTTTTACATATTTAAAAACCTAAATAAAAAAGAAAACCAAAAGCACAAACAACAAGACAAATATACAAATAAACCAGACTTCATCAAAATCAAAACCTTTTGTGTTTCAGAGGACACTATTAAGAAAGAGAAAACACAACCCAGAGAATGAGAGGAAATATTTGCAAATCATACTGACAAGGGACCTGTATCTAGAATATATAAAGACCATTTACAACTCAATAATAAAAAGACAAATAACTCAATTTAAAAATGGGCAAAGGAATTGAATAAATACTTCTCCAAAAAAGGTATAAGAAGCACATGAAGAGGTACTTGAATATCATTAGTCATCAGGAAAATGCAAATAAAAACCATGAAATAGATACCACTTCACTTTCACTAGGATGGCTACAATGAAAAAGTCAGATAATAACAAGTGTTGCCAAGGATATGGACATACAGAAACCTCCATACATTGCTGATGGAAATGGGAAGTGGTCCAGCTACCTTATAAAATGTCTTGCAGTTCATCAAGAAATAAAACAGAGTTATCATATGGCACAATAATTCTAGTCCTAGGAAATCACCCAAGAGAAATGAAAACATATGTCCACACAAAAATTTGTACACAAACATTCATAGTAATATTTATAGTACAGTAGTGTTCATAAAAATAATAGTATTTGTAATAGGAAAAAAGTAGAAACAACCTAATGTCTATCAACTGATGAATGAAGAAACAAAATGTGGTCTATCCATACAGTGGAATATTACTCAGCCAAACCCCTGCTTCCACTCAGTCTTCTCAACAGCCCAAGGACAATGATGTGACTGCCCCATTTTATAAAGTAGGGAACTGAAGCTCAGAGAAATTACAGAACTTGTCAAGGAGACCAAGCTAGCAAGGGATAGGGAAGAGGATTTTCCCACTCTATCTCACCACTTCCTAACTGTTAGACATAATTCCTTCTAAAAAAAATGATTAAGGACAGTCTCTGAAATCTGCTCTCTGGACCCCAGACGCCCCTGCTCCATGCACTGCCTGTTACGATGCTGGTGCGGTGAGGGGCCCCCAAACCAACAGCACAGCCAGGCCACAAATAAACCCGGGGGTGGGGGACAGCCAGGCCAGCTTCCGACCTGCTCTGGCTCCCGGGGCCCCAACCTCTGTCCTCACACCCAGTTCAGGAGGCAGAGCCGGAGCCGCCTGGCGCCCAGGCTGTGGGCCGGCCAGGGGCAGGACTGGCATGGGCCTGTTTGGCTCTCGGCTGGCAGGGGTGGGCTTGGCCCTCCTGGTCAGCCCTGACCAGAGCCGACAGTGTCCCGGCTGCCGCCTCAGTGGAAGAGGGCGGGGCGGGGCCGCCACTCTGAGGCGGGGGGAGGGGACCTTCCACAAGGAGCCAGGAGGAAGGTCCAGCTGGACCACACACACCCAAAGGGCCTCAAGCTTTAACTGTCTCCAAACGAGACAGACGCGTCTGAAAGGAGCTGTTTGTCATCAGTTTCGAACTTGTGTCCCATTTCTGGACCATGCTCCACACTGCCTGGAGCATGCATGACCTGAGGTTCTTCTTTTATAAGCACCGTAATCACCTTGGGACTGGCAAAATTATATTTCTGTGTGGGCGTGTGTTAAAAGCGTTTGTTAAATGTAAACATTTAAATATACCACAGTTTTTGAAACCCAGTTTGGGCATTTATTTATTTATTTTTTCACTACGAAGATGGAAGCATCCAGACTCTCCGAGCGGCTCTGCTCCCCACCTCCCCCCCAGGTCCCCTCAGGTGTGCGGTCTGCTGAGACGACAGGGCCCGCGGGGCTCTGTGCTGCGGCCCAGGTGGGGACAGCAGGTGGGCTTCCCCAGCAGACGCCCGGCCAGGATTCGGTCTGCCGGGGGGAGAGCGAAGGCCCCATCGTACTTCTGCAAGGATCGCACAGCAGCCGTGTGTTCATTCCCTCATGTGCATTCATTCCTTCAAAAACCATTTGCCGCAGTTCAGCACTAGGCACGGTGGGGGTTGTTTCCCTTTTGCCTCTCTGGGTGGTCAGGATCTTCCTCAAACCCACGGCAACATGCGGGACACCGAGCCCGTTTATTCTATGGTGGGTGCCTGATGCTCAGTGAGCCCGTCCTGCGCACTGCCAGGAGCTGGCTGTGGGGACTGGGGGAGAAAAAGGAGAGGGGACATCTGAAAATGATTCCAAGCAAGACTCAGGGGACAGACCACAGAGGGACACATGCCTCCAGGAGAGGTGGGCCAGGCAGGGCTGCTCAGGGGAGGAGGCCGGAGAGAGGACAGCAGACCGGGGCCGTGCTTGGCCTGTGGGCGAGAAGGCAGGGGCAGAAGAGTGGGGAGCAGCAGCGGCAGGCCGCAGGCTCGAGGCCCGGAGAGAACAGGACCTGTTGTCCCCACAGGCAGCGGCGACTGTGGCCATCCCGGCTCACAAGCCCTCTGCCGCTGCTCCTGTTCACACAGCACCAGACTGGTCTTCCAGAAAACAATCCCATCCTGTCTTTCCCAGGCTTTACAGCCTTCAGACGGTCCCCCTTGCACACAGGAGAGTGAAATCCAAGCTGGTTTCCGCCCCCAAGGCCCGGTGCTGCCACTCCCTCCACGCTTACCTCCCGAGACTCTGCCTCCCTCTCCAGACTCTGGCCCAGGCCTCCTCCTGGCCCTGAGCTTGGCAAGCTCGCCCTTCCTCAGGCCTCCCGCATGTGCCCCTTTGGCATAGAAGACCCTTCCCTGGTGGCCCGTCCCGCACGGCTGGCCCCGTGGCGGGGTCTTCAGCGCCTTCCCTGCTCACCCATCGGGGGTCGAGCTCCTCATTCTCCACCCACGTAGTTCCTCCAGCGCCCACCGCAAGGTTTCATCGCCTTATAGTCTGTGCATTTGTCTGCCTTCCCCACGGGACCACGTGCTGCCTGGTCGCCACTGTGCCCCAGCCCGAGCACGGGCCTGGCCCAACACAGACGTTCTGAATGAACCATGATTCCGGCCTGTCTGCTCTGGGTGTGACTCCAGGTGGAGAATAAAAGGGGGGGTTGGCATGAACATAAGACGCAAGAATCAAACGGTCAAGGAAGGGACCCTCAGGCCAGCTGGTTGCTGAGGCCTCCGGCAAGTGAAGCCCTTGGTCCCCAAGACCCAGAAGGATGGTGGGGAGGGCAGCGGGGCAACTTCCTGCGGGAAGTCTGGCCCAGGCCACCGATGCCCCCTTCTCCTTCCTGAGCCCCACTACGGGTTGGCCCTGGGCCAGGCCCCGGGGAGGCGGTGCTGGGGAGCGGTGGCTGTCATTGCTTCTGACGGTAAGGGCCCCAGGCAGGATGCCTGTCAGAAAGGACGCTCTGCACACGGCAGCTGAGGGGATGTCCCCAGAGGAGAACTCCCCACAGGCCACTGACACTGCCTGGCCCAGGTCTGCTTGTGCGATGGCCCACGCCCCAGAGAGGGCCGGGGAAGTGGCGCTGGGTAAAGGCCCAGGTTCTGACCTCCTGGTTCCCAGATTCCTGCTGGAGCCCCCCTACCCCATCACACCAGGGGGACATGAGCCAACCCTGCCCTCTCACAGGAAGTCCAACACGGAAAGCTCTTAGGTCCTTTTGCCCCTCGGTTGAGGGTGGCTGAGATGAACTGCCGGGGCCTGCCGGGGCCTGCCGGGGCCAGCGGACGACTGGCCTTAGGGACGGACAGGAGGGCAGGGAGAGCGCCAGCACCGGACAAGGAAGGGCGAACCGGCTCACGCCCTGCAGGAAGCCTCCAGGGCCCTTGCTGTCTGTCACCAGCAGCCACAATCCAGCCTCACTCACCCTCCACCCACAAGCCTGTCCTTCAGTGGAGACAAATGGCTCCTCCCTCCCCATGCCGCCTCTTGAAGACACCTGCCTGCCTTCCCGCCTGTAGCCCAAACACACCCTTCCTCCCCAGCCTGGGCTGAGCTGCACCAGACTTGGGAGAGGATTAAGACCCAGACTCAGTGCTCCAGAGACCAGGCAGCTGAGGGCCAGGGAGGGAGGAAGGTGGGAGGAGGAGAAGCAGAACTTCAGGGGCGACTTCCAGAAGTTCCCTAGCCTTCCCCACCCCCAGCCCACAGGAGCCACTTCAGGACCAGTGTGCAGGCGCCCCATGATACCCACTGCTCCAGGGGACCAGGAGTAAGGTTAAGGTTTTACTAGAAAGACAGAGTCACGCCCAAGGCCTCTGGTGAGATGTGAATAGCGACTTATACAAAGAACACAGCAGCCAAGGATGAGGGGAGGAGGAGAGGGCCCAAGTGCGCTACCTTGGCGGGATGGGGCTCCCTGTGGTGGGGCTGGGTGGGGAGCCCCATGTGACGGCCTGTGAGCGGGTCAGACGCACGGGGGAGGGCAGAGGCTGGACCTGCGCACGCAGGTGGGCGGGCGCCACCTCCAGAGGGCACGTGCTCCCGTGCTCCCACTGCCTCCGCGAAGACGGCCGCCGCGGACAAGGGCGGTGTCTGAAAGAGCAGCCTGGCGCCTCGGACCAGACCCAGAGACAGGGAAGGGTCTCCCGCCAGGCCTGCGCGGCGAGGCGCAGGACGTGCTCAGCACTTGCAGACTTCCCTGCTCCGCCAACGAGAGCAAAGCTGACACTGAAACTCCGGACAGCGTCCTGGAGGGTGCCCAGGGGTCAGGATCTTCAAGGAGGCACAGGAGAGAGGCAGAGAGTGGCGCAGAGAAGCTAGGAGGCTGGGAAAGGGGAAAACGGAGGACCAGATCAGGAAAACCTCGGCACAGGGTGGGATCTCTGATGCCCCAGGGACCTGGCAGTGGGGGTGGACACCAGCTACAGGAAGGGCACAGGCACTGAGCACCTGCTGGTTTCTTTTGTTTGTCCCTCCCAGGAAGTGCTGAAAAGCAACATAAAAAACTTCCTGCCAAGAGGGAAGTGCTGGCACTTTAGCCATGGAATCCTTAGTTTCCAACAGAGGACGGGATTCCCGGCCCACAGTGACAGGCTGCTCCGCCTCTGTCCCTCCTATTAGTCTGGAAAATGGAGCTGGGGCCCTGCTCAATCTAGCACCTTCCCTCTGGGGGTGTCGCTGAATGAGCACCAGCACCTCTGCTCTCGGGTGCGGCGGCCTAGGTGCAAGGGCCGTTGGAGGAGAGGCGGGGAGCAGACGGGTTTGGGGGCTCTCGGCTGCTAATTACCAAATGACATCCACAGGGGCTGGCGTCCAGAGAGCAGCAGCAGCAGCAAAGCCTGAGACGTGCGGGCCTGCCCGCTGCCCTGCTGCGCGGCGCCCAGGGCTGGTCTGCGTTTGCTCAGGCTTCAAAACACATTTTTAAAATTAGGTGGTAAGAATACAGGGTAATCTTTGTGGCACTAACATACGTTCTTTCAAGATATGATTTATATGCTTGGCCCACTTTTAAATGACATGGTTATTGAGATAAATGACCTGGCTGGAGGCTGCAAGATGGTTTCTGTTATGAGGTTCTTATTTTCAGTTCCTTAGAAAACTTTTTGAAAAGTTTCCCTTTAAAAAGGCAGACACTTCTGCATGTTTGTTCTCTACCTCAAAGGGCTTTGGGGTCAACACTGGAGAGAGGGAGGAGAGGAGACAAACTTGCCAGCTTAGAGCTAGCGGGAGGAGGAGGGAGGATGTAAACACACAGAGATTGCACCTGGTGAGGACAGAGGATTTTGGAACCTTGAATGATGCAAATGCAGGTGACCTGGAATCTCAGGCCAGGGACAGGCTTCGGTCCTAGGAAGGCTGACAGGGTTTCAGCCCCTGCACGGGTCCTGAGGGCCCTGCCACGCGCCCCATCGGAGGAACAAGACGGACGGCACCCCTCTGACCTTCCACAAAGCTGCAGTCACTCGCCTGCGCGGCCGAGGGGCGGGCGGCCAGCACCGCGGCCTTCAGCAAGGCCGAGTGCGAGGACGGCCTGCCCGACGCTGGCGGGACAGTGAGACGCGCACACGGAGGAAGCCGACCACCCGCGCTCACCTCACGCCACACCCAGAATTAGCTCAAAATGGATCACAGACATATACGTAAAAGCTAAAACTATAAAATTTCCAGAAAATAACATAAAAGAAAATCAGTGGGCCCTTGGGAATAGGCAGAGATTTCCTAGGGCACCAGAAGCAGGAACTATAATATAAAAGAAAAAATTAATAAGCTGAGCTTCAAAATTCAACACCCAAAGTCATTCAGAAAATATATGCAATACAAATATCTGACAAAGGACTTCTGTCTAGAAAGTATAAGAGCTCTTACAACTTGATAAGATAAATAACCCAATGAAAACGTGGGCCAAGAGATTTGAAAGAAATGTCGCAAAAGAAGATAGATATACACATAGCAAATAAGTACATGAAAAGATGTCCAAAATCCATCCTCATTAGAGAACGACAATAAAAACCACAATGGGATACCTCTACATACCCACTCAAATGGCTAAAATGAAAAGGACTGCCAGCTCCAAGTGCTGGCCGGGATGCGGTGTGACCAGAGCTCTCATACACTGCAGAAATGGCACAGCTGACTTGAAAACCAGATTGGCGGCTTCTTAAAAAATTAAACATATACTTCCATCATAGGACCCAGCAACTGCAGTCCTAGATAATCACCCAAGAAAAATGAAACATGTCTGTGGTGGCTCACGCCTGTAATCCTAGCACTTGGGAGGCTGAGGCGGGAGGATCGATCAAGGTCAGGAGTTTGAGACCAGCCTGAGCAAGAGTGAGACCCCGTCTCTACTAAAAATAGAAAGAAATTAGCCAAATAACTAAAAATAGAAAAAATTAGCTGGGCATGGTGGCGCATGCCTGTAGTCCCAGCTACTCAGGACGCTGAGGCAGCCGGATTGCTTGAGCCCAGGAGTTTGAGGTTGCTGTGAGCTAGGCTGACGCCACGGCACTCTAGCCCAGGCAACAGAGTGAGACTCTGTCTAAAAAAAAAAAAAGAAAAGAAACATGTCCACACAAACATTTGTATACAAACATTCACAGAAGCTTTATTTATAACAGATGCAAACTGGAAGCAGTATGAGTACTCCTCAGTGGGTGAGTGAATAAACAGTTATGGCACATTCATAAAATGGGACACTACTCAGCAACAAAAAGGAACAAACTACTGACACACACAACAACATGGATGAATCTCAAAACTATTATGCGAGGCTGGGCGTGGTGTCTCACACCTGTAACCCTAGCACTCTGGGAGGCTGAGGCAAGAGGATTGCTTGAGGCCAGGAGCTCGAGACCAGCCTGAGCAAGAGTGAGACGCTGTCTCTGCAAAAACTAGAAAAATTAACCAGGCATGATATCACGCGCCTGTAGTCCCAGCTACTCCAGAGGCTGAGGCAAGAGGACCACTTAAGCCCAAGAATTGGAGGCTGCAGTGAGCTATGGTGACGCCACTGCACTCTAGCCAGGAGAGAGAGTGAGACCCTGTCTCAAAAAACAAACAAAACCCATTACACTGATCAAGAGAAGTCAGGCAAGAGTATCCACCATAAGATTCCATTTATATGGAATTCTAGAAAACGTAAATCCAACAAGTAATGACAGAAAACAAGCATATCCTGGTTGCATGGGGTCAGGTAGTGGGCAAATTGGGAAGGGCCTCCAGGGTGGTGGAACTCTTCTATATTTTTATTGTGGTGGTGGTCACACCACCGTAAGTTTGTCACAACTCATAGAAATGTATACTTTACATATATTTTATTTTATTGTATGGTATGTATATCAATAAATTTGATTTTTAAAAATTCAAAAAAGAAAGAAATAGAGCTTAAAAGGAGGAGGTTTGCAGAATATTTATATGATAATAATTGCCCAAAAATATAATAAGAGAGAAACTGTGTCCTTTTCAAAACAGGCGAGAAGACAGAGGGGCGGCCCTCGAGTGGGCCCTGTTCTAGCCTTTCACGCCACTGCAGCTTCCCGGCGCTTTAGCTTGTCTTATTTCCCAGCTGTTTGAAGCGGAACAGAATTGATATGACCTGGCAAGCTGTCCTGTTTGAACAGCGTGTCTTCTGTCACCCTGCACAGGACTCCCGTCCGGCCACTGAGCCACACCAGAGGGGCTAGGAGCTCTGCCCCTGAGGCCAGACTTCCAGGAGCCGGTCCTGCCCCGCCACTCCCTAGCTGAGTGGGGCCACAGGCTGGCCTCTCCATGCCTCCGTTTTCTTGTCTCGGAAACAAAGACAGAAATGGCATCGCCCCGTACGACCCCGGGTCAGATGCCCATGACCCTCGGGTCCACGTGTCCAGCTAGATGGACGACCGCGGCCATGTGAAGCCCCACACAGGGACTGCCACCCCACACCTCCTGGCCTCTTCTCTGTCCCAGGCCAGTGCTGGCCAGGACCCGGATGTAGAGGACGGCACGGGCCGGGTGCTCCCACGTCCAGATCTGGAGGCCAGGTCACCTCGTCTCTCAGAGACTCTGTGGTCCCTCGGAAAAGGGCTCCCTCCATTCTCCCGCCAGCCTCACAGAGGCCACCATGGGAAAAGCCAAACGATGGCTGTGGGCGCTAACCTGGGCCTGGCCCCAGGCAGGGCCTCAGGGAACGTGCAGTCTCGGCTGCCATCTGAGTCCCGCGGCGCTGAGGCCACACAGGCCAACAGTGCAGTGGGAGCAACCCCTCGGGCGCCAACCAAGGGGTGCACACGGCACATCTGGGTGTTTTATAATCCCCACTGCAACATCCAGATCCTTCAGAGAGCACTGGGCCCGGGACCGAGAAATCGGGGTGAAAACCAGAGCTGTCGTGGGGGGATTTCCCAGCCATGTAGCAACATTCACTGAACACCTGCTACACCCCAGAGGCCGTGCTAGGCTCCAGCTGGCAGCTGGGATCGGGACAGGTGTGGCCCTGTGCTCAGGAGGTCCCTGCTCCTGGGAAGCCAACTGTCTAGTGGAGGTGATAAAAGACACACATAACCAGACTCACCCAGGGAAAGAGCTGCAAAACGTCCTAGCAGCATGAAGGACAACAGACACAGAGTGAGAAGTGGGGCAATGGAGGAGCACTTACTTTGGAAAGGGATCTAGAGTAAGGCCTCTTGGCGGAGGTGACACTGAAGCTGAGACTGAAAGGTGAGAAGGAGCCAGCCCATCCAAGAGTGGAGCGAGGGTGGCCCCAGGTGAGGCGACAGCAGGTGCGAGGATCCCGAGGGGAGGGGCTGGTGTACTCCAGGGGCCAGGGTAGAGCCTGCGGCTGGTGGGTCAGGCTCCTGGCAGGGGACAGAGTTTTGTGATCAGAGGGTCCACAGAGAGGGGTCTGGGTTTGTCCTAAGCCGCTGAACTTAAGCAGGAAGCGACAAGGCCATGGGGCAGGAGAGGGAGCACCAGGAGAGCAGCGAACAGATTCAAATCATAGTCTGGAGATAGAGGTAGGGTCAACAGTCTGATTGTAGATAAGATCATCATCTGGGCACGTGTGGTGGCTCGTGCCTTGTAGTCCCAGCATTTTGGGAGGCTGAGGTGGAAGGATCACTTGAGCCCAGGAGTCTGAGACCAGCCTGGGCAACACAGTGAGACCCCATCTCTATAAAAATTGAAACAGTTAGCCAGGCACAGTGGTGTACACCTGTAGTCTCAGCTACTCAGGAGGCTGAGGTGGGTGGATCACTTGAGCCCAGGAGACAGAGGTTACAGTGAGCTATGATCACACTATTGCACTCCAGCCTGGGCGAGGGAGTAAGACTCCATCTCTTAAAAACAACAACAACAAAAAGCCAGAGATAGGGAGCACAATCTTAATCCTAGACTTTCGGAGCTGGAAATCACCTTGACACAGGTCACGCTCCGCCTCCGCAGCTGTGGCTGGGCAGGATGAGACCCAGAGAGGCAAGGCCTGAGCCCTGGAGCCCTCGCCGACCAGGTGAGCCCCAGGGCGGCCAGGCCCATGGACACAGCGGGGAGTGGTCTGCTCTCCGAGGTCGCCTGCTGGAAGCGCTCACACAAGCGCTTGCTCTGAACACAGATGGGCGGCGACTTCCGCGGAACACGAACGTCCTCCCCAGGTGTGTGGTGGCACTGCACTTGGGAAGTTCGAGCTTCGCCTTCTCCCCCGCCTGGGAAGGCACAGAGCAAACCCACGTCCAGGCTCCTTCCCAGGACAAAACAACAGCAACCAGGGAGGAGCTGGTCCCCTGCAGGAACAGACGCGGGCAAAGTGGGGCCTGTGGGCGCGTGGCCCTGAGTGCACACTGGTGAGGGCTTGAGTGGCCGGGCTCGTGGCTCGTGAGGGCTGCGTTCAGTAACGACTGTCCTTAAACACACTCCCTCTGCTGCCTACTTCACCCCAGGGAGCCACTGCGGACCCACTGGGGCCTCCCTGGGCCTCCAGCCCTGCTGCCCTGGCTCCGAGCACAGTCCTTCCCGTGCCTCCCGCCCACGTGCCAGCCCTGAGCCACCAGGCGGGAGGGGGCAGCGCAACCTGGCTGGCCGGCGACGAGGCCCCTCCCTGCAGAGCCGCGCCACGGAGGCCCGCCCGTGGCTATGCGGGTGGCCTGTGGCTGGTTTGGCAAAGACCTCTCCCTCATCCCACATGGAATCGTTTTTTCTCTGTTGAGGGGCACAAACTTCGGGGCCCATTTTTGATGTGCGAGGGCGTGAGGCCAGCAGGAGCCCGAGGCCAGGCTGTGCTGACGCAGAGGCTCCTGGGAAGGCAGGGGCTGCTCTCCTGAGAGTCAGAGCACAGGGCGCCTCATCCTGGGGATCACCCCACTCCCTACCAAGTGGCCTGGCCAGACAGAGGGTGAGCCCTCCCCGGGGGGCCCCGTGTACCTCAAACGTCAATCTACCGCTGAAGAGCCGGGCTCTCGCATCAGGTTTACAGGAGTCTCCCCGGTTCACTGGCCCAAGAGCCCCCAGGCAGAGCTACTGTCCCACCGTCAGCACTCCCCCAGTCTGTCAACGGGAGCCTGCTCTGACCCTGCTCTGACCCTGCTCTTGCCGTGCAGGCCGGCTCTGGGGGGCTGAGGCAGTACGCTCTGAGAATCGCAGAAGCTGGAGTCTCCCCACAGGGACTTGAGCACCACGCTAGGTGCCACTGGGGAGACAGACATGAATAAATGACACACGATGGCCCTTTCCCTCTACAAGTCCTCAGTCTGGCTGGGAAGATAAGAGAACCTGAGATGACACCAGGCAGGGCGTCTGAGGGATGGGCCCAGAGGTAGCCTGAGCTAGAGCGGGGAGGGCCTGCGTGCTCAGCTAAGATTGCAGGGGATGGTTTGGGTCTAGGCCCTATGGAAGGAACATTCCAGCAGAACTGTCAGCAGAGCCTCGAGGGAGGCCGCCAAGCAAGGCATCCCAGGGAAATATCAGTCAAACCTTCACCGAGGGCTTCCTGGAGGAGGAGCTCCACCAGGGAACAGAAGGTAGCATAGCTGGGCTGACACAGGGAGCGAAGACCTTGGGGTGAGAATGTGCGGGACGAGAACTGAATGCAGCTGGAGTGGAGGCTCCGGCAGGGAAGCTTCTGGGGTGGGAGCAGGACACGCGTGGGCCTGAGACCAACAGAAGCATCGGGGCTGAGCCTCAGGAAAATGGGCTGAGCTGCCCTTCCCCGGGGTGGAAGGGACGCTTCGCAGCCCCCAGGTAGCCACGTAAGTGATGGCGGATAATGACTTTCGCCAAGCGGTCAGCAGGCCCAGAAGGCAGAGCCAGGAGGAAGCAGCTTCCCACTGCGGGTTAGACATCTGCTTTTGAGAGAGGACGAGCCAGCCGACACACCTGGGCCGTGCAGGGCTCCACTACGTGTCCTGCGGGCCGGCTCCCTGCAGTGCGGCAGCCGTGAAGCCACAGTGTGCAGTGCCTGCCCGGGGCCCGTGGCCGCCGGCATGAAGGACAGCCATTCAGGAAGGGCTCTGATGCCTTCCAGACTGCCTCGGCTTTGGGGAGCCGCCTTCCCCGTGAGCGTGTCTACCCTGCGCGGCAAACAGGGCCTGCCTGTGAGCAGGAGATGTGGGGACGGACGCTGAAGGCCTCTGCTCCAAGACCAACAGTGTTCTGAGGCGACACCCATCGTGTCTTTCTGTGCCTTGGCAAGCTCGTGCCCCCACCTAAATATAGACGCCTTCGCAGGACGGGTATCTGCCGCCGCGGCAGGCTCGGCGCGGTCCAGCTCACAGCACACGGGCACAGTGTTAAGGCTCTAGAAGCTTTTCACTATCTGCCGCTGGAATCTCAAGTTCCTTTCTCATTCGGATGGAACCTACTCCTCTGCAGGTGGAGGTGACAGATGGCCTGGGCAGAGGGGTGTAGCCGTGCCGAGTAGATGGGGCGGCAGCTGTCCCCGGGAAGATGGAGAAGGCAGCTTTCTGCTGTCAGTACTTTTCCAGACCAGACAGCGGCACAGCTTCGAAGTGCCAACATTCTGGACTTTTCCTTTGTGGCTGCACATTTCTGATGGTGGGAGACCTGGGCCTCAAGATGCGCTCCAGGTTTTCAAATTGGCCATAACTTGAAATTGCTTGGATTTTTAAGAGCAAAAAAATGAAAGAGTAGTTCATTCTCTTAATATTTTTTTAAAGCCCATTTTATAAACAATTCAGAGTTTTCTGCTTCTAGTTTCTTTCGTTTTCCTTTTTTCCTTCTCTGCTGATAAACAAGAGGCTCCAAATTCAGAAGGCTACGTTTTGGTTAACGGAAACAAGGCTTTAAAAAATAACATATTTAAAGAGTTAGCTCCATGCATTCCCTCCTGCCTCTTCTACATTCTGAGAAAGAAGATTTTAATGACAGTTTGTAGTCATTCAGACAAGACTTTCTGCTTTAATGTATTTATATTATGGCGATTTTTACAGAACAGGGATTCTTCTCAGTGGTTCCAAACTACCCTGAGACAAGGCAAATGAAAGTTCATGTTGTGAACAACATCAAACCCAAACAGAGTAACAGAAAGCAAGCTAATGGATGGGCTTACTCTAAAATCACACTAAAAATCACTTTATCTCACTTAAGAAATTATTGCAAGCTGGACTGGGGAAAATAATGACTCCACAGGAGGTTTACAATATAAATAACCACTAAGAGATAATTTTCTTTGTTTTCGTTGGCATGGGTCCTGCTGAGGGTAGATGAGCACTCACACGGATGATGAAAGAGAACTGGGTGCAGGGCTGGGGCCGAACAGCTCCGCGAGGCCACCCTGAGCAAGCGCCAGACAGATGGGCCTCCCGATGCCCGCCCAGTCCCCGCGGCCTGCTCAGCCCACGAGCTCCCCTCCGGGCTGCCTCTGTCTCTCTGGGCCTTACCCCCACTCGTTCTCTCTCTGGCTGGGCCTGCTTCTCTCCCACCCCACACATCGCTCCTGCATCTGTGAGGTCTTCCGGGTCAGCATCCTAGTCCTAGTGTGCACGGGGGCCAACCCTAACACTGGGCATGGGCGTGGAACAAGGACAAATGAACAAGACTCAGGTCCTCCTTCGAAGTGCTTTTACTCTCTTAACAAAATAACTAATTTTTATCAACTACTGACTGCATTTCAGGCGCTGCACTAACCACGCCTCCTATGTCATCTACATCCATCCTCACTACAAGGGGAGACAGGTGACATCATTAACCTCATTTCTTAGGAGAAAGAAGCCTGTGTTCTTAACCACTGATTCCACTTCCCTTCTTATACCTCCATCTTCCCCTTCCTCCGCTGTTCTAGGTCCCAGCACACCACACTTCTGGTTTACCTGTTGCAGAAAATATGTTCTGGCCCCTTAAGATCAGGAACTGTGCATTAGTTTTGTGTCTGCAGCATCTCACGCAATGCTTAGCACCAATAAATGCTCAATAAATCATAAATCATGCCCAATTATGCTTGTTGAATGAGCAAATAAAAGAACAAGCCTACTCACTTAGTCTGCAACACGCTATTTCCTTCTTACTGTTTTAAAACTCGAGCACCCTGCAGCGCCCTGGTCCAGCACGACGCCTAGCACGGGCGTAGTGACGGGCTGGCTTATCTGTTGGTATAAAGTGCTGTCTTTTACTTTCTAAGTTAAAACAGCAGTCAATTTCTAAGGGATGGTTCTGGGAAGATTTAATAAAATGATGCCAACAAAGTGTTTAGAACAGCGCTTGGCACACAGTAAGCACTCAATAAATGTTAGGTGCTATGGTTGTCATTAGACCACTTCTAAGCTATGCTGTCAGGGTAGAGTTAGTGAAAACCAACATGTAGACCTGTAGACCATGTGACTGTTCCTTGGGTGTAAGAGAATTTACAGACAGGCGGTGAGCACCCTCGTGCCAGCGTGAGGGACTGCACGCAGGAGGAGGGGGGCCTTGGAGGAAGGTGCTCTGCCTGCCAGGTGGTCACATCCCAGCTTGTTCACAAACAGGCTCTGCAGTATGTGCCAAGGACGAAGTGAGAGTCAGGTCCCTCCTGTTCCTTGGCGACCCCCACTTCTCGGGCTAATGAATAGGAGTCCTTGTCACCCACTCACACTCTTCCTCACCTTCCTCTGAACCCCTGCGTTGGCGGGGTGCCCTGTGCAGCCCCCTTCTCCCAGAGCACCAGGCCTGCGGCTGGACAAGGTTTTAGTCTCAACTCTGTCCCCTCTTAGCTGAGCACACCAGGCAGAACTAGAACTACCTGCCCTGTGCCTGGAGTCCTTCCCTGTCAACCCGCCCTGCCCGCTCCACAGTTCTGGAGTAGGAGACACTCAGCCAGGACCATGGAGGAAGGCAGTCCTCATCTTAAGGAGTAAAACAAACGTGAGCAAGTGTTATTCATTATTAGGGATTACAGAAGAGAGAGAGATCCTGGCCCAGCGGGGGTCACTGATGGAGGTGGCGCCGGGAGGAGGGCCGCAGTGATCTCTGAGGAGGGCGCATTTCACCGTGCGGTCCGGTTGGACACTGGTTGGAAAGAATTTGGGTTCTCCTTGCACTTCTCAACTAAAGCAAATCATTACTTCCCAATTCAGCATCCAAGTTTCTTGAAAACTGATAAAAGGAGGTCTGAAAGCTACTCCTGTGCCAAGATGCAGCTCAGGTCACCATGGCTCTTTAAATTCACAAGGTCGCACTTGCTAAAGAACGCACCTTAGAGGGTGCACAGGCCGCGAGCAGCACAGGACTGCGCACCGCAGCTCGGCCGGCTTTCCCTGCCGAGCGTGCCCTGCTCGCACGGCCTTGCTCGCGCCGGGAGCCGCTCGGACAACGCGCTAATTGTTCACAGCAGACAGAGCTTGTTTAGTCACGTCTGCCGGGGTGGGAGGGGTATTACAACACATCTGCACAGTTGAAAACAGGGAATGATGCCACCAGGTGGAACTGCAGCAGAAACTACTCAGTGTAGCTGAGCTAAAGGGCAGGCGAGGAGGACGGGAGGAGGGACCGGGAATGAGGAGCCCGAGGCTCACATTTTGGGGCTCCTCTAAGCCAGCCTGCTGAGGAGTTGTGTTTTGTTTCAAGACTTAAATATATATATATATTTAAAGGTAATATATAGCCTTCTTTGACAGTAATTAAGATCGTTGACTGGCAGGGAAAATAGGATGACCCATCTCTGTGCGGGTCTCCTGGTTCTCAGGCCTGCCTGCAACCCAGCACCCTCCGGCCAAGCATGAGGGATCGAGCCCTCACCAAAGCCAAGGGCGTCGTCTCTGCTCCAAGTAGAAGGGCCACCCCCTCCAACACACACACTCACACACTTTCTCTGTCTCCCTCTCTTCCAGAATGAACAGGAGTGAGAGAAGTTGCTGGGCTCCTTTCTCCTCAGGAGAGGCTGGTGGTGCAGCTGGGTCATGGTGGGTGTGGGTACAAAGTGGGCAAAAGGAAACAGCCAGACACCTTCTGAGATGGTCACAGAGCCACCTCAGCCTCCCTGGTCTGTCCTGCCCTGTCTGCTTCCACTGCTCCCAGGATTCTGAGGCCAAGACCCAGGACAGCCCCAACCAGGTGAGGTCCCAGATGAAGAGAAAGAGAGTAAGCCGTATCCTGTTTTTAAGGCTGTGGTGCTTAAGAGCCAGGTGATCTTGGTGACAACCTTCATCAAAGTTCTCGTTGGTGATAACACCATGTACTTGTATTTACAAGCTTCCCTCAAGAAAACAAGCCCTTGACCTTGTCTGACAACTGGAACAACAAAGCCAAGCATGATGATTTGATGTCTTTCTAACTCTTGATTTTGAATAGGGGCTCCATCCATATAATACTTAAAATAATTCTCTGTCATCTAAAACCATGTATTTGGAAACATAAAATAAATGTTGTCTGGCCAGGTATGGCAGCTAACGCCTGTAATCCTAGTATTCGGGAGGCTAAGGAGGGAGGATCACTTGAGGCTAGGATTTCTAGGCAACATAGTAAGACCCCACCTCTACAAAAAAAATGAAAACAAAAACAAAACCAAAAAAAAAACTAGCTGGGTTTGGTGGCACGTGCCTGTTGTCCCAGCTACTCAGGAGGCTGAGGCAAGAGGATAGCTTGAGCCCAGGTAGAGTGTGAGGTTGCAGTGAGCTATGATCATGTCACTGCACTCCAACCCAGCCTAGGTGACAGAGTGAGACCCTGTCTCTAAAATATAAAAAAAAAAAAAATAAAAATGTTATCTGTACGCTGTGCCACTTGGGGTGGGAGGGGTGGTATTAAGCAGCTTCTCTTGAGTTGCTATTCCTAAATTTCATCCTATTTTCCCTCCCAGTCAACGATCTTAATTACTGTCAAAGAAGGCTATATATTACCTTTAAATATATATATATATATATGTCTTGAAACAAAACACAACTCCTCAGCAGGCTGGCTTAGAGGAGCCCCAAAATGTGAGCCTCGGGCTCCTCATTCCCGGTCCCTCCTCCCGTCCTCCTCGCCTGCCCTTTAGTTCAGCTACATTGAGTAGTTTCTGCTGTAGTTCCACCTGGTGGCATCATTCCCTGTTTTCAACTGTGCCTTCAGTGCAGTGTCCCCCAGGCCCACTTTTGCGATTCCTATCCATTCTGCAGAAAGCCTTTCCCCACCTCTCTCTTCCCCACTGACAGTCTGGCTGCATATGTGGTTCTGAGTCCAACAGCATCTTATTTATGACTTACCTTCTGTTGTGTGCTGGAACTGTGATCTTATTCTCATAATGCTGTTCTCAACTTTGTGTATGCACTTTGCATTATCTCCCCAGTGGGCTGTGCGTCAGATCATGACATCAGAGATAAGCACTTTCACTACAGGCATCTCAAGGTCTCTACTGGAAGCTGGCACACAGGAGGAACGCAGCCCTCTGACTTCCTAGATATCAGTGATAATCAAAGACTGACTGTCATCCACTTGAAGGTAGAATAGATGTCTTATGTTTCTGTGAGGTATCTGCCATTACAACTTCGATATACCACATTAGCAGGGTCTGGTATTGGCTATTTATTAATAGCAGCTCAATAAATATTCGTTGAATGAAGTCAACGTTGTTGTGAGCTGTAAACAAAATTCCGTATAGAAAACCTTGCCTTGTGAAATGGTTACCTTTCAAGCTAGAACAGGAAACAGAACTTTTCCGCATTAATGTGTTTATTTTCTTTGTTACTCACATTCCCATGGTCCCCCAACACGAGAAGTTGACAGAAAGCCCACAGCTGAAGTAGAAATGGCCACATGGTAACACACAAATTAAGGAAGACTTAATGATACAAGCCAACAGGCAGGGAAACTGGATGCATCACAAATCAGTTCATTCTTGCATCTCTGCATAGATAAGGGTGATAGACTATTATGTTTGTAGTCACAAACAAGGAAATGAAAATATCTTCTTTGGAACAAAATCTTATCTATATTGGCTGTTGCAACATCAGAAATAGAAAAGGCATCTGAAAGCCCTTATGTATCTGTAACCCATGAGTCTTTAATAAAGACTAAGCATGTTACCCAGGCTCTTTGAGTAATCTGTCCTTGGAAATTCTTGACTATGATATAGAATAGTTAACCTGGGACAGGCAGAAGAGAATGACATTATCTCAGGAAAACAAGAACAATTCAACACACATAAAACAAATCTAGTAATATACCACACTATTAGTTTTTATGAAAGGATAAAAAATTTAAACATCTCAACAGATGCAGAAACAGTTTTTAACATTCAATCACAATTTTCATAAAACAGAAAATCTGTTTCATGAATTTCAAAATTTTCTTAAAACATAAAACTAAAGGGAGTTTCTCTAACTTAATAAAACCTATAGTAAATATCATGATAAATGGTAAAACTTGAGATGCATTCTCAGTAAAGTCAGGAACAATTCAAGGAATTCACTATTAGTGGTTTGATTCAACATTATTTTGGCATTTGGCAGCCTTAGCCAATGCAATTAGATAAGAAAAAGAAATGAGGCATTCAGGAAAAAAAGAGCACAAACTATTACTATTTGCAGAAGTTATGATTGTATATATAGAAAATCTGAGAGACTTGTCAAACTAGTAAAACTAATGAGATAGTTCAGCAATGCTATTGGATATATAATTAACATATAAATACCAATACTTTTGCTTTACATCAGTAATAATCAATTTGAAAAGTGTAATAGAATCAAGGACATTATTAACAATACTATTGTTTGTAAGTTAGCAACTTACAAACATAGTAAAAAATTCTACTATGACAAGAGTTCCTGATGAAGGTTATAATTCAAAGTTACAGAATCTCATATTCTGCATGTGTATCTAGGAAATAGAGCTACAGTAATCACATTTATATCAGCACAGCATTTCACAGTTTACTGAATCAAGTCAATTACCACAATAACATTTTAGATCCTGAAAATCATCCTATGAGAGAGGCAGAATCTCTACTCCATACATAAGGAAATAAAGTCTACAGAATTTTTGGGACCTGCTAATGATCTTCTGATTCAAAAATGGCTCTAACTAGATATTAATACTGGCTGCATAAAAGATGCCAAATCAATCAACAAACAAGTGAGTATCTATCAACTATAAGGACAAAGGAGTTAAAAAAAACTCCACAAATGATTTACTGTGAACCTCTTACAATTAAAGTTAATCACTCAGGCACTGAAGATTAACAAAGGAGGGGCACTGTTCCTACTTTTCAAGAAATAACTAATGTGAGATTTGTACAGAGGAATAAATGACCTAAATTTCATAGCAGATTCTGAAGCACTTAGAGAAAATACAGAATATGAGAAATTTGTTTCTGTGTTGTTTTAAACATCTGCTTGCTTATATAGGATACTGTTCTTTGTCTCAAAAAAGAGTCTCGCTCTGTTGCCCTGGCAGGAGTACAATGGCATCATTACAGCTCACTGCAGCCTCAAACTCCTGGGTTCAAGTGATCCTCCTGCCTCAGCCTCCCAAGTAGCTGGGACTACAGGCACACAGCACTGTGCCGAGCTAATTTTTTCTATTTTTAGTAGAGAGATGGGCTCTTGCTCCTTGTCAGGCTGATCTTGAACTCCTGAGCTCCTGCCTCAGCCTCCCAGAACGATAGGATTACAGGCATGAGCCACCATGCCCCACCTAGGACAGTGTTCTTAACGATCTGTAAGGTACAGAACTTCACCTGGAAGATGACAGGACAACAGAGATCTGCTATAGACTTGGAATGCCTGGTATTTATTAATGCATTAAAAACAGACTATATATTCTTTATTAGAATTCTTCTGCTTTCCTAAGAAACATGTAGCAGCTGCCAAAAGATTCCATTTTTGTATTTCTATAATATGCCATAGTGGAAGGGAAACCCCAAATCCCATCTTCAGAACCCCAACCCGGTTTGCCAGTGATAACAGGAGTAGACCAGGCTTCTCTGTTGGTGGCGGGAAGGCAGCCTTCCTCTGTCTTCTATGTTACCAATTCATTTCAACTAAGCCACAGCACAGCTCGCCACAGGAGCCTGCCAGGTAGACAATCAGAGGAAGGGGCCCACAGAACAGTGGAGAGATTAGGGTTCCTTTTAATAGAGACATCCATGAGAGAAAAACAGAAAATGTTTCCAGCTGCTTTTGAACTGAGACTTTTAAAAATTGTTTTGTCTGTTTTGGCCTGGGGCTGCATACTTGAAATGATAAAAGCCGTTCTTTCAACTCAACTTTAAATCATAGAGTTCCCACAGCTAGTGTCAACATGCAGAGTGCTTGCGGCTCTAGAAAGAAAGCGGTGGGGGCTGGGCCGGGACCTAGAAGTGCTGCAGTTAGTACCAGACAAGTGGAAACAGAAGATTTTGTGTCCAACTCAGGCCCCCTTTCCCCATCCCTTGCCATGAGGTTGGCTGATGTCCTCCACTTTCCCAGTTTTTCCATGTTAGCTGGATTTAGCAACTGCTGTTTTGGCTGTAATCAGAGATCAAGTGTGGTATAACTATTCTAACATCACAAGGTGCGGTGCTGTTTCCAGAGCTGACATTTTAAAACCTTTGTTGCCTGCTCAGTGCCAATATCACCAGCGCGCTTCTTCCTCTAGAGTAGGCGCAGGGAATCGGCACCAGAGCAACCCGCAAATCAGGCTTCAGCGCAACCCCAGCCCTCCTAAAGGCAAACCCACGTTTAGGGCTCCCTGAGGAATGGCAGTGAAGACCTCCCCGTCACTCTAAGTCACATGCTTCAGTGTGCTGCCCCTCTGCCTAAGGACAACTGTGTGTCCCAGGACAAGTCTCATATATGGTAAAAGTTAAAAATAATCCTCCCCCTTCTCTCTCTGGGTCAGATAGGCTAGGGACAGGCTACATAGATGTACCCCATATGTGGCAGGTCACCAAGACAGAGGTCAAGATAATCTTTGGCTAAGAATTTTATGAAGATCATTTTAACAAAACTGAACAGTCCCTACTCCTCCCACCCCTTTGTCCTCCAAAGAATGAGGAGAGATAGAAAGGTACTAATTTTAGTTGACAGGCGAAACATTTCCAAAGAAATCATCACATCTTCTTATTGACCCTTATAACGCAGGGACTTGGGTTGGGTCAGACTACAAGCACCCAACGAAGCATTTCCTGTATGACACAAAATGATGTTATTATCATTTACAAGGTACTTTACAAAGCATGGTCACATACTATCTCATTAGCTACTCTGAAAAGCTGTAAAAGCTATCAGTGTGCCCATTTTACAGATGAGGAAACAAGGCTAGGAAAGGGGAAAATCCAGAGGCTTGTGGCCCTGCAGCTGGCAGGTACAGCTCACATTGCTTGACTCTAGATCCAGAGCTGTCTACTAACTTATGAAAAGGGGTCTTCAAATACTGAATCAGAACAGCCTGCATGTTCACAGCCTGCCTACAGCCACAGGCTCCCGCAGCCCGGGCTCAGGAAACAGAGCACACAGTGAGCATCTAGCCAGCTGGTCTGAAAGTCAGGGTTTGGTGTGAACTGATTCTTCACGGTCATGTGGAATTGCCCACTAAAAGCTCTTAAGCTTGCGTGAGCCATTTTGATATAAATGAGTACTAGAATTTTACTCTGAATTCCATGAATGCTACATCTGCCTCCTTGGGGCACAGCTCCTGGTCCAGGCCCTTCCCAGCTGGGTGCAGCTCCTCACGGGGCGCGTCTCCGTGGCCCTGCCCAAGCCCTGGTGATTCACTCGGGCTGCACAGCCATGAACATCGCCAGGCGCATCTGCTCGTCTGGCTGCTGAATAAACCATGAGCTTATTCAGGAATTCCCCAGTGCCTCTCAGCAAGCACAGAATCGTCATCCAAATTACTGTGAACCTTCAGTTTAGGAGAAAGGAGAGAAGGTACAAAAGGGTGGGAAGTTCCCAAAATACAGGGACTCCTGGCTTTAGGAAGGCAGGGTTCCCTGACACTCCATCAGAGAGCTTTGCCAGTCTTTGCTGTGGTGGCTCAACTCTTCCACAGCAACTCCAGAGAGGACAGCCGCAGGAAGGGTGGCCACGGACTTGAGAGGCGTGAGCATCTCCTCCCTAGAATAACCTTGTAATGCTGGGTCAAAAGCTTGGGTTCTGGGAATGAACTGATCTGAAAGGGAACCCTGGCTTGGTCACTTATTAGTGGGCAAGTCACTTATGCTCTCTGTCCCCCAGTGTCCCTCTCTACAAAATGAGGTAACAATGGTGGCCACCTCCTGGGGCAGTGGTGAAGACTGACGACAGGAAAGGTTTGTACAACACCAGCAGGCACTCAGACGCTTCGCCCACTTTGTCACTGTTGTCAGCAGCAATCTAGGTCATTAACCGTCTGGGAAATTGCCACGAAGCTTCCTGGGATGGCCCAGCAGCTCGGAGCCACCGCAGGCCCTGACAGCAGGCTAGAAAGACCGTCTGGTTGCAGTCTCGCGTCAGAAGTCTTCAGTGGCCCTTGTTCAGTTCAGCTTGCTCCTTTCCCCTGCGTGGCCAGTCTGTGTGCCTCCCCCCCACCCCAAACGCCCCTATTCTCCTCTCCCACCCCGCGTCTCTAACCCTAGGTTCATGAGTCACCTTCTGTGCCACTTCTCTTGGCCACCCTTCCTGTGCCAGCCCCAGCCACACTCTGGCTTCCTCTAGCCTTTGTCAGCAGCTAGCACACACAGGCTCTGCTCGCTTTCCTGGCTCTGCGTGGCGCCTGCCTTCCTAGCTCTCGATCACTGAGGCAACTGGCTTCTGCTTAGCACCCTGCAGATCTTAAAGGCTTCACGTCTATTGCCTCTTATCACCTGTGGGGACTGTGTCCCAACACTGCCGCGAGGCAGGCATCTTTGCCATCATCCCCATGTCATGGGAAGGGAAACAGGGAACTGGACGGGCTACACACGTCCACTTTGCTATTCTCCCTCACAAGTCCCTACGTGTGGCCTGGAGCTATGGCTACCCCTGCTATGCTAACACGGCAGCCTCAAGTGCCAGGAAATGCTCGTCCGTTTGCAAAATGTTGGCCCTGTGCAGAGGACTCACAACCAACCGGCCTGCTTCTCGAGGATGAACACGGGGAGGACATGGGGTAGAGGAAGGTGTGGCTTCCCACTAAAGGCCGACTTATTTTTTGTTGTTATTATTAAATGCTGATGTTTTAACGAGGGAAAAATCTCTTCCCAAACACATTGTTGGTTACTGATAAGCCGAGGCCCAGGCCCACAGAATGAGGTCCCTGACCAAGTCTGTCATGTGGTCACACGGCTGCTTTGAGGTCAGGGGAAAGCTCAGGAGTGTGGAGTGTATGCGCAGAGCCCCTGCTTTGCCACGCGCTTGCTGTTTGTTTTGGGGCCATTTCCTCTGCTGTCTGTGAGCTCCACCTGGGCCAGCACAGTGTCTTCTGCATCCCTATGTCCCTAGCCCGTTTGGTATGGTGCCTGACACAGCAGCCATTATTACTGTTATTATCATCTTTTTTTTTTTTTTTAGAGACAGGGTCTTTTCTTGGTGTCTCCCAGGCTGGAGTGCAGCAGTGCAATCATAGCTCACTGTGCCTTGAATTCCTGGGCTCAAAAGATCCTCCTACCTCAGCCTGCTGAGTAGCTGGGACAGGTATGTGCCACCATGCCTGGCTAGTTTTTCTAATTTTTGTAAAGACTATGGGGTCTCACTATGGCACCCAGACTGGTCTCGAACTCTTAGCCTCAAAGCAGCCACTATTAGTAGTCAGAACAGCCACTGTTTAGCAAGTACTGCCAAGCTGTAAGCCAAAAGCTTTATATGGATTATAGTTCTTTAATCCTCAAAATATCCCTCAAAATATGAGGGAAGTAGATGTATCATCTCCACTTGTTTACTGAGTAAATAAACAAAGGAAGATATTGGCTTTTTAGACATTCTCATTTTCAAGTGAATTCTAAGAAAGGCATTAGAACAAAATCTGACTAAGATTCGCTGCCCAGAAATAGTCTACTACCAAGGAAACAAAGGGCCTGAAAAAAGTGCCTTCATCTATTTATTTCCTCATCATTAAAATGAAGATTTTAATAGTGCCCAGGTACCTTTCATGGCACAAGATAGCTGCTAGTTTTTCTTAGTATCAGGAAACTCATTGCTGTAAACCTGAAATCTTATTTCTTTTGCTGGCTGCAAAAAAAATTTTTTTAAAAACAAAGTCAGAGCTCCAGAGGCTGTGGTACTTTCAAGTAATAACAGCTCACGGGGCAGGGGATTTGCACTCTGGGGTATCCGGCAAGTTGGAGTTTTGAAATTAAAATTTGGGATAAAAACGTCTGAAGCTCAATAAGGGACAGTGCTGTATTCTATTTATTTATATAAGTAGGGTTTTTAAAAAAAAGGCTTGATGAAAAATTTTCTTAGACTAGAATTGCAGAGCTAGAAGGGAAGTCTGAGATCAATAGGTCTTTTTCCTTCATTTGCCAGCTGAGAAACTTGGGGCCAACAGAGATTAAGATTGATTCTATTATTTACCTTACCATTTAAATCCAGTGCTTTAAGAAATAATTATTAAAATTCAATGAAAGTTATTCTTTTAATTAACTACATTGGCTTTTCATCTCTTATCAAGTGTTTCTGTATGCTTCAATAAGCCGCAGTTGTCAGTTTGAGTATGGGCCACTTTGGGAACGCAAAGGCTGTCAAATGTTTATTTTAGAATCTACCAATTCCCAGGTTCTGGTCAGAGCCTGCTGTAGCAAGGAAAGAGCGCAACAAACGGCGACCTGCAGTGCGACTGTGCGGGGGGAGGGGGAGGGTTAGATACAAAGTCTTAACCTTGGCATTTAATATCCTCACAGCAGGGTTCTAATCAACCTACTGGCTTTATTTCCCTTTTCCTACTCTTCCTCTTCCAGCGACATGTCCTTCTCTTTGTGAATGCTCCCCCACAGAGCCATCTGAGAGAAGCACCATGGTCCCCTTTCTCTCCCCACCCACCGCCATCCCCCAGCCACTAGGGCCTGTGGAGTCTATCTTCTCAATAGAGCTCTGACTCATCGGGACTTCCAGTCTGCGTCTGCCAACCCACTGCCTCCTCTGGCGAGGACTCCTTGGGCCGGCCTCTCATCCCTGATCCGTCCTCCACGCTGTGGCCACCTTTCTGAAGCAGGAATCTGATCATGCCACGCTGCTCAAAACGCTCCGCTCCCCCAGCCCCCAGTGGCTCTTGATGTGCAGTGTCCTTGTGCGGCTGGCAAAGCCTCGGCCTCACCGCCTGGCCCTCTCCAGCTCTGCTCAGCTGCTTCCAAGTCACAGCCGGTTTCTCCTCCTCTCACCTCTGGTCCCTTCCACATGTCGTTTCTGTGACTTGGAATGTTCTTCCCCTTTCTTGCTCCTTCCAGCCACACCTCAGAGGTGCCTCTTCCTCTCAAAAACCTCTAGTGAACCCCCCAATGGCCAGGTGGTCCCGTAATTTGGATGTCCCCCGTCTCAGCAGGCCTGTGTGGCTATCCCTGCCAGCTGGACCAGAGATCCTTAAGGATAGGGACTGAGTTAATTTTTTTTTTTTTTTAATTCACTGCCCTAAAAGTCCTCTATACTCTGCCCTTTCACTCCTCCTTACCCCAACCCCAGGCAACCACTGATCTTTTCACTGTCTCCATAATTTTGTCTTTTCCAACTGTCATATTTTTTTTTCTTTTTTTTTGAGACAGAGTCTCACTCTGTTGCCCAGGCTAGAGTGAGTGCCGTGGCGTCAGCCTCGCTCACAGCAACCTCAAACTCCTGGGCTAATGCAATCCTTCTGCCTCAGCCTCCCGAGTAGCTGGGACTATAGGCATGCGCCACCATGCCTGGCTAATGTTTTCTATATAGAGTTTTAGTTATCCGGCTAATTTCTTTCTATTTTTAGTAGAGACGGGGTCTTACTCTTGCTCAGGCTGGTCTCAAATTCCTGACCATGAGCAATCCTCCCGCCTTGGCCTCCCAGAGTACTAGGATTACAGGCATGAGCCACCGCGCCCGGCTGGGAATGTCATATTGTTGGAATTACATAGTATGCAGCCTTTTCAGACCAGCTTCTTTCACTTAGTAAAGTGAAAACTTCCACTTAAAGTTTCTCCATGTCTTTTCATGGCTTGATAGCTCATTTCTTTTTATTGTGGAATATTTGATTGTCTGAAGGTACCATAGTTTATCCATTCACCTACTGAAGGAAATTTTGGTTGCTTCTGAGTTTTGCCAATTATGAATAAGCCTGCTATAAATATCAAGTGCAGGTTTTTAAGTGGATGTTAGTTTTCAACTCATTTGAATAATAAGTCCCAAGGAGTGCAACTTCTGGATTGTATAGTAAGAGTATGTATAGTTTTGTAGGAAACTGCCAAACTGTCTTCCAAAGTGGCTGCACCATTTTGCATTCGCACCAGCCATGAAGGAGAGAGTTCCTGTTGGTCCATATCCTTGCCTACGTCTGGTGTCAGTGTTTTGGATTTGGGCCATTCTAATAGCTGTATAGTGGTATTAATATTTCATTGCAGTTTTAATTTGCAGTTCCCTAATGACATGTGATGTTGAACATCTTTTCATGTGCTTATTTGCTAACAGTGTATCTTCTTTGGTGAGGTGAGGATGTACTCTTTTCACCTCCAAGTCCCTAGAACCTAATGGTGTGATTGGCCCAGAGGTGGTGCTCAACAAAACATTGGCTTGGGTACTATGTGCTGTGTTAGGGGGAGGAAAAAAGGGATTGTGAGCTGTTCCCAAAACACACCCCTGCTCCGGTGCCACTGTCTTGCCCTTCCACACTTTATGACCCTGCTGCATATTCTACCTGACCATCAAGACAGTCAAGGGTTCCTGCAGCCAGCAGTGCCATATACTGGCTTCGAGCCACCACGGCATGTTGTTTTCGACTTCTCTTGTGGTTTAGAGCCATCATTAGCCAGGCAAGACAATTTACTGTCTTATTCCCCCATTCAACTGTAAATGTGCTCTTTGAGCAAAAGGGCCCATTTTATGCACTTAAAAAAATTATTTAAAAAATTTACATATGGTAAAACTGACTTTTTTTCCTGCATATGTGAACAGTTCTATGAGTCTTAACAGATCCATATGTCCGTATAACCACCGCCACTTCACACTCACTTTGGATTCTCTCATTGTCACTGGCACAGTGTCTTGTAAACATATAGTCAAGACATACTGAGTAGAATTGCCAGCACCAGCCTCTTAGTTAAGACATTATCACACTGAAGACTGTCATGTTTTATCATGAACTTTTTCTTGAATTAAAACTAAAATTCAGCCGGGCGCGGTGGCTCACGCCTGTAATCCTAGCTCTCTGGGAGGCTGATGTGGGCGGATCGTTTGAGCTCAGGAGTTCGAGACCAGCCTGAGCAAGAGCGAGACCCCATCTCTACTATAAATAGAAAGAAATTAATTGGCCAACTAATATATATAGAAAAAATGAGCCGGGCATGGTGGCGCATGCCTGTAGTCCCAGCTACTCGGGAGGCTGAGGCAGCAGGATCACTTGAGCCCAGGAGTTTGAGGTTGCTGTGAGCTAGGCTGACGCCACGGCACTCACTCTAGCCTGGGCAATAAAGTGAGACTCTGTCTCAAAAAAAAAAAAAACAAAAAAAAAACTAAAATTCAAACTATATCAAATCCTCTCAGGAACAAAGCATTTTAAATCCTGGACCAGATATATTTGGCTGTTTTTCTTGTTTGGAACATTCTTCTCTTTCTCTCCATTCTCCTCATATACACCAGTGCCCAGATCAAATTCTTCTCTTTCATGAAGGCTTTCCCAAAGCTCACATTACCCTCTCCCCTCTCAGAATTCTCTTCGTTGATGCACTTAATACTATACTGTGAAATATGCATGTAATAATTAGTCACGATGCTGTCCTGTCTTTTTAAACAGGACATGGTTCCTCGCAGGAACTAAACCTTCTATTTTAATTGTCCTTGCAGGTAGCAATGTGCTAAGCCAGGGGCTTGATTAACACGCACGTGCCTGAAGGCTCTTGAAGGCAGAGCTCATCTAAACGCCCCACATGGGGCGAGGCCACCGCCAACAACAGGAACAGAAATGTAGCGACCCCTTTCCAAACCTGAGTCATCTTGACAGCTAGTGCCTTACTCAACAGAATCACTGTCAGTTGGCTACTGTCAGTCAGCGCACAGGGCAGTTTGGTGCAGGTGATAAGAGTGGGCTGCGTTTCCTGGAACAGCCAGCCACATTTCATGTCTCCCTCTCCCAGTAGGAAAATTGTCAATTTCCTTCTGCAGAAGAGAATGAAGCCTGAGCACAGGAAATTTCCTACTGATCTGAAAACAGAAGGTCAAAAGGTATCCCTAGAAAATGAATTGCAAAGGCCCATCTCCCAAGTTAATTATTCTTCTCTTAAAAACCCTGAAGTGAGAAGGGAGAACTCTACTTCGCAGATGAGAATATGGGCCTGAAGGTCACATTGGTCAGACTTAATTTTTTTTTTTTTTAAATAAAGACAGGGTCTCACTGTCACCCAGGCTGGAGTGCAGTGGCACGATCACAGCTCACAGTAACCTTGCACTCCTGGGCTCAAGCAGTCCTCCTGCCTTGGCTTCCCAAAGTGCTGGGATCACAGGCATGCGCCACCATGCCCGTCCAGACTCAAATTTAACTGTACATACACCATTTGAAGAAAAGGGCCCATCTTACACACTTTCTCTAGGTTTGTGATCCTGGGCCAATTATTTCATCTTTTTGAGGATGACTTTCTTTACTTATAAAACAGGCAATACAACTATTTTAAAGAGTTATCAGGAAGATGAGACAGTTCACATGAAGCCCTAAACACAGTGCCTTTTACCCAGCAGATGCTCATAAAACGGCAGCTACTGTTTTTATTCTTGTCTTATGCTCTCTGCCTTTCATAAGGCATTTCACCTGCTAATACATTATCTCATTTGATCTTCATAGTTACTCTGAGATACAACATTAATCCCGTGCAAAGGTAGAACCACAGCTCAGAGAATGGGTGTCCATCACTGGGGGCCTGGTTTCATGGTCTCCTTGGTCAGGCTGCACCACAGGTTCTGGGGTCCTTGACCCTGGGGTACTGAAAACAGAGTCTTCCTTCCAGTATTTGGTACAGGAAGTGAGACAGGCTCTCACGTTCAGGCTGGGCGCATCCTCTGAGAGGCAGGCCAGCTGTAAAGTTAAGGAAACACTCAAGGCCAATGGGTGGGTGAAGCCACAGATGTCAGCAAATTATCCAGGGGTGCTGAGGCTCCAAATGGCATATCGCTGACAATTTAAACATTTACAATTTCAGCTATCAATTCTACCCCCAAGCCTAGAGGTCTAACTACCAAAAATAGCCTTGGCCAAAAACACCAGGTGAAAAAGAGAGCAGAATCACTTTTTGTTCCACGTTGAGACTGTGCCATTTTCAGCTTGAAAACCCGGGTAAAGGGCAGCCCTCCAAGGCAAGGCTCTCCTGACAGCAGAGTTATTCTGGTGGATCTGAGCAGGGAGGAGTATGGCACAAAGAGGGAGGGGACGGCTTTGGAGATGGGGTGGCACAGGACATCCTTCCAGAAGGCCTGACCAGGCAGCCCAGCATCCCTATGGCTGGGGTGGGCAGGAAGAGGAGGAGCACTCGAATGAGGCACTTTGGTTTTTGTAGCAGTAATGCTACTTAAGATTTTTTTTAACTTGGTGCAGGGTCAAACTTACAAACAAGAGGTAGTATTATAAAATATAGGTTCAAGTATGAATGCAAGGAATTGTTCTGCTTGAGAGCTGGTGCAGATCTATTTCACACCAGGCAGCCAGCCCCTGAGCTAGGTGGCCTGAGGGGCGGGGAAGGAGCCACTGTTGGGCCGGATGAGAGAAAGATGATCCGGAAAGGGGGTGAAGATATACGATTTCAGGCAACTCTGTGTCAGGCACGTACCTTTCTTGTAATTTCTGCAGACACCAGCTGGCTGGGGGAGGGGCAGAAGACAGGCAGGCAAAATTAAGAAAGAATCTCCCTGGTGGTAGAGAAAAACAGGGAAAACCAGAGGGAAGAAGTCGTTCTGGGTTCAAAGAAATCAACTTAGAAGGCTTCCCTTATAAAAATAGCCATTGGCAAATCCTAGTCTATTTATATCATCTGTCCAAGATCACTATCAGGATTCTGGGCTGAATCACAAGACCCAGTAAATAATCCTCACAAGTATGGGGTGCTGGCTGTCTGCTTTATGGGAAGACATCTGAAATACCACTGGAGCAACTGAGTCAGGGAATACTGGAGTGCTGGCACCAAATGACACTTACAAGTGGATCTCACTTGGCAGAAATAAGTTCCTGAAAAGTTGGCTCTCAAATGAATTCAATTAACAGAATCAGATTTTCCTAGTGAATCACATTTTAAAATTAAAGATGGATTAGGGGAGGGGTAGCCCCCCAAAACAAAACAAACCAACAAACAACTGTGACCCTAAGACTAAATAAAGATCACCCTAATTCAAACTTTAAAATATCATTTACTCAAAAGGCCATTATAAATGCTCATAAAATAGAAACGATTTGTCAGCAAACATGTCTATGCCTTTGACAAAGGAGTTGCAGCAGGCTTTGTGGGGGCTATGGAGACCCTGCCCCTCAAGAGCCCACAGTCTGGCACTTCAAAGAAAAAGATACTGAACATTCATGTTGTATCAGGAAAATCGTCTCCTTGGATTTAGACAAATGTGCATGCACAAGGGCTTGCCTGGCCCTTTAAGTCTACTGGGTTTGGAACAGCTCTGCCTTGTCCTGCCAGCAGCGGCCAATCAAGCTGGCCTCTAAGCACTGCTTTTCAGACTCTAGGTTTATAAGCTAAAAGCAGTTGGCCATGTTTATTTAACTAACTCGGAAAGAAAAAAACTAACCACCCATGACCTGAGCGCTTTAATAAAATAAGAAGAGTTAAGGTACTTAAAGCTCTCTGAAAAGTTAAAGGCCTGTACAATTGGGGGTGGGGTGTTATTTTAAACTTTAAAGGGCATTTGCTCAAGGGATCCGTTTGTTTGGAGAAAGTCTGTGTCCCTCCACCCATGCTCCCTTGCACACGGAATGCTGGTCGTCAGAAACAGGAGCCGAGACCTGATTTGTTATTAGTGCCATAAGGGTAGACCACGGCGTACTGAGTTTGCTTTAAGCAAGGGACAAACACACTTTATGAAAATGTTGGCTCTGTGCTAATAATGTTGCCAGTGACTACAGGCTAAGAATTGGGGAATACTAGTTCAAAATCTGCTATATCCCTTAGGCACTATGTGTCTCAGGAATTGGCACTAGCATGGGAGCCCGTCCACAGCTAAGAAGAGTGAAACTCTTCCTGTTGATATCTGCTGTAGACCTGAAGGTATGCAAAATGTCGGAGCGTAAACAGCACATTTTTGAAAATATACTTTTTGTTTCAATTCCATAGCGATGAACCAAGCTGTGGTAGAGACTGCTATTTATCTCAATAGCTATGCTTCCCTTCTTCCTTTTACTGATAGAACTCCCCCAGTGTTGTTTGTTTTACCAGCAAGGTACCAGGCTGCCCAACTACAGACTACATTTCCCAGAGTGCTTCACACTCCATGTGGCCATACAACTAACTGTTGGCCAATGGGATGTGAGCAACTTCCACGGAGAGTCCTTTAAAAGGGAAATACTTGCCCCTCACTTCCTCTCTTTTCTCCTTCCCACATCTGCAGTGCGGATTGGAATTGCTGAGCCAGCTTTGACAATACCCATCAGGGCTTCTTAACCCCAAGGGGTCCATGAATAGAATTCATTGGTCTGTAAACTTGGATGGGAAAAACTTGTAACTTTATTTTCACTAACCTCTCTCTGAAATTTAGCATTTCTTTCAGTTATAATGGAGGGAACAAAGACAGTA
Source organism: Mirza zaza (assembly GCA_008750895.1). Lineage (NCBI taxonomy): Eukaryota > Metazoa > Chordata > Mammalia > Primates > Cheirogaleidae > Mirza > Mirza zaza. The sequence goes on along the minus strand of VSMD01018302.1, from coordinate 18,485 downwards.
GTATTAGCAGTATTCATGACTCTGTCACCAACAGAAATTACAGATATACTTGTTATAGATTATTTTGAAATGTCTCAAATATCCATCACTACTTTGAAATTACTATAGCCCTTAGAATTGCCACTAGATCATTATTTGAAGTATTAATAAAGCACATATTACTATGTCACATATTTGAGATTTAAAAAAATACTTTGATAATTGTATTTCAACATGATTTCCTGTGTAATGCTATGTGTTTTATAATATCTCACACATTTAAAAACATTACTCTGTGAAGTGGTCCATGGGCTTTGTCATACTACCAAAGGGCTCCATGGCACAAAAACTGCTATGAATCCTTATCTTGGGAACGGCAGAAGAGTAATATTTAAGGAACTCAGGGCTATGGATGACTTTGTAGAGCAGAACCCCCATCAAGTTCTGGACCACTCCTCCCGATCAGGGCTGCCCTGCAGCTGTGATGATGGAAATACTCTCTCTGTGCTATCCCATACAGTAGCCTCTAGCCAAGTGACCACTGAGCACTTGAAAGGTACAACTGAGGAACTGAGCCTTTTATTTTATTTAATTTTAATTGATTTAAATTTAAACAGCCACATGTGCCTAGTGGTACCATATTGGATGGCACAGCTGTAGAGTGTTACATGAGGGAGAAAAAAATTCCTACCATGTTTGAGCTACTATATTTTGGGTCTGTTATAGTACCTTAGCCTAGACCTTAATTAATACACAAACCAACATGGACTCAATAATAATAAACACACCAGAGAAAGAAGGTACATTTGTAGAAAGACCAACTCAAAATATATGGAAACTCACCAACTAAAACCAAGATTTGTACAGGAATTTTCTATTTACAGAGCATTCCCATATAAGTTATTTTACCTGATATCTATACTCCCCCTGTGATTATGATTGACCCTATCTTACTCTCAAAGGGCTTAGGAGACTTTGCTTAAGACACAAAGATAGTAGAGCCAGGCATCGACTCCAGATTTTACCACCTCACCAGGTATCTTCCAGCTCTCTGAATGCCTCCAGATGGCAGTTGGAAGTGACAAGGTTGTAAAAGACCTATAACTAGCTCTTAGCCACCTAAGCACCTGCCAAAACTTCCATCCCTCTGCCTCTAGGGCACACAAATGTCTGCTAAGTCCTTTTTCTGGCCCTAGGGTTTGGGGACCTATAGATACCTAAATTTCCCTATTTCTTGGCAAAATTTCCATTTCTGGGTTGTCAATGACTTGCAAGGATTCTGGAGGGCTGGGAGTGGTGGTGAGAAGACTCTTCTGAAGTCTGAATTAAGAACTTGTAAAGGATACTGCCTTTTCAGCAAACTTTACTGCAAAGGTCATTTCACCACCAGCTCATTTTCCTCTCTTTGAAATCAAAGAATAATGTTATTTCAGAACTTCAGAAACAAAAAGGTCCATGTCTTAAACTCTAGGCAACATAGACATTGAAGGGAGAAAAGCCCATACCTTAGTGTGACTATATCCCACATCTCAAGCTTCCTTGGAGCCAGGCTCGACCTGACTTACTGCTAGTCTTGCTTCCATCTCCCTGTGAGCACACCCTTCCATTCCCCAGGCCTACAGAACCCGATTCATCCTTAAAAACCAGATAGCCCATTCTCACATCGCTGTTTTGTTTTGTTTTGTTCTTTTTAAGAAGTTTTCATTTGATTAAAGTTAGATATGAGTATAGTTTAAAAAGCCAAATAATTCCAAAGCTTGTTAGGAAAATCAGCAGGCCCCCATCTTTACCTCTGTATGTTAAAACAATGTGTCTATATCACTACCTGTTGACTTCTTGATTTTTTTCAGGTTTAGACAGCATATATATTTCCTATTTTGGTTTGGTAAAGAGGAATTTAGCTCTTGGACTGCTATGTGTTCCCTTACCCCCACAATAGCAAATGCTTACCTTCCTGTCTTTCCTCCTTTTCACATAATTATATTATAATTTTGGTCAGATCAATGTCCAGTGTTGACATTACTATAACTATCTCATTGCTATATGTAGGTGAGCTGTGTAATATACTAGAGTTACTTTTTCTTTCCTGTACAACATTTTTTCCCCTGGAATCAATGACTATCTTTTTTTTATTATTTTTTTTTACTTTGTTTCTATGCACTTATTAATAATTTAATCCCAAGCTCTCTGCCAATTGCATAAATCTCCAAATGCATCTTCAGATACAGTAGGTATTCAGGCATTTCATCTTCTTAACAAAAGCTGTCCTGGAGGCTTCTGACCTGACCCCATCTGTTCTGGCCACCCTTGGTGCTTCAGGCCCAAGTGCCATCCCATCATTATTATTCTGAGGGTTCCTTGAATCTCTCCGGTGTGGGACCCCCCGTTTCCTGTATTTCATGTCTTGCTCTCTTTTGCTTTACTCTTATTTCTTTGGTGTTCATCATTCGTTAGTTTGAATAGGGTGAAGAGAAGGTAAATTTTGTGAGATCTTGTGTATCTGAAAATATCCTTAGTCTACCTCCATACTCAATTAATGGTATGGCTGGATACAGAATTGTACATTAGAAATATTAAATAGTTTTCCTTCATGGTTTGAAATCATTGTTCCTGTGATTTCTGGTTTCTAATGTCATCACTAAGAAGTCCAAAATAATTCTGCTTTTTGATTCTTTATGACCTATTTTTTTTTCTTTAACCTGTAAGTCTTTTTTTGTTCCCTCTATTCAGAAATTCACTATGATGATCCTTGGTGTAGGTCTATGTTCATCCACTGTTCTGGGCAGGTGATAGACTCTGCTAATCTAGATACTTGTTTCTCTAAACTCTGGGTAATTTTTGTTTAATTCTTTATTTTTTCTGGTCTGTTTTCTCTCATGCTCTCTTTTTTTCCCCTGTCAACTCTATTATTTGGATGTTATGTTCCTAGCCTGATCTTCTAATGTGCTCATCTTTTCTCCTTTATTTTTCATTTCTTTATCGTTTTTCTTAGTTTCTGGATGATATTCTAAATTTCACTGTCCAATCCTCTACTGAATTTTAAACTTCTTATATTTTTAATTTGTACTTTTTGATTATTTGAATAATACTTTTTGATTATTTGAATAGTACTTTTTGATTATTTGAATATCCTCTCATAGCATTTTATTCTTGTTCCATGAATATCATATCTCTTTCACTGAGAGATAAAACATATGTATATAACATGCTTTTCCTGGCAAATGATAGGTTCTTGGAGTATATAAAATTTTCATCTCCTTGCATAGTCTTTTTCTTCAAATTTAGTTTAGTCTCTTTTGAATTAGACATCTGGCAATACTTGGTTTCTACTCCTACTTCAGGAGAAGGTAATTTCAAAAGCTGTCTGAAGTCCACCATGGACAGCACTGTAGGATCATCTGCCTGGCTGTCATGTCAGAGAGCCCCTGACGACTTCTCTTTTGGGGCTGGTCAGCCTCACTGGAGGAGGTCGTCCAGTCTCCTGCCTGGAAGGTATCTGAGCCTGATGACCTGTATTGTTGGATCCTGGTGTGTGGAGAAGCTCAGACGCCTCTGTACTGCATATGCAAACATTCATTTAACCCCATGATTCCAGTGCTATACATGTGACTTTCAACTCTGGCTGGTGTGCCCAAGTCTAGAAAAACTGCTTTATCCTCACCAGAAAGTAAACTTCAGTTCCCTAACTGCAGTAGTAGAGGGAAGTTGTTCATCTGTGCAAAGCTAAGGTGGGGAGATGGGGATCTAATTGCTTCTTAAGAATTTCCACCAACTCTCCTTGGTAAGTCCCACATTTACCTCCTACATTCAGGTGCATCTATGGTCCTCAGTTCCAGGTCTTTGGGGAGCTCTGTGGGAAACACTGGCTTTCTCTCCTTGTTGGCTTAGAATTTAATTTTCTTATCTATCTTTCCAGACTCCAAATCTTCTGTTGCTATTGTTTGCTCTCCTATTCTCATTGTCCTTAAGAGTTTTAAAAATGCACGTATCTTTACTGTCATTTTAGGGAGTTTCAGGAGGGATCAAAAGTAAATGCATGTGCTTGGTCATTTTTTTCTTTTCTTTTTTTGAGTAATATATTCATATGGTTTAAGACTGGAAAGGACAGAGAATATACAACAGCTTTCCTTCCCATACACAACCAGCAGCCTCCCAAGATCCCCCCCAGGAAGAAACCAACCTTACCGATTTCTGGTATTCTGCCAATCTGTCTTTATCATTTTAAATCTTACTTGATATGATCAAGCCTACTGGTATCATTTTTTACTCTGCTCTCTTATTATAGTACCTATCATACTGCACTAAGACTTCTTGAAAGAAAAGATGTAAAACTGAAGGAGCCTAACTCTTTGCAGAGGATTAAAATGATGATCAGGTTTATCTTTACTGTCCCTTCCATTTTACATACGCTGTCCTGCCTTGTATGGCCCTGTTCACAAGGAGTCCTCTCCCCATCTGTTATTAAAACCAGTTCTACATGAAGAGATCTGACACACTGTTCTCACAGGGGTGTGAATGACTAACACAGCCTGCTCTACTATTCTTCCCCTGAAGTGGCTGAAATTCAAGGGCAAAGGAATTAAACTCTACTGGCTGCTGTTTCAGGAGTCACTCAGGATAGCAGATCGATTTTGCCAAGACTGATCTGTTGCTAGAACCATCCATATCAGGCAAGTAGGGTCAAACCAGAGAAGATTCTCAATATCAGACAAATTTCAAACCAAGTGAGTATCAAACAAACTATCTCTTAACCGAGTGAGCACCAAAGCTGACTAAGACAATCGTAACATTTATATATTAACAAAGATGCTGCTAAAAAACAGAAAATCATTTCCTATCTAAATGATAAAGGTGCTCAAGGTCCACATGTTGGGAAGTATTACTGAATAACAAAATTACCATGAAGTAAACTTGAAACAAAAATCAAAATAATTCATACATTTTGCCTTTTAAAATAAGTATCTAAAGAAATGTAACTAAAATCAAGATAGCAAAATGCTGACTTTCAATTCTGACCATGATAAAGTGAATGGTATCATACTTACTTTCCTGCCATATACAATAAGAAAAATGGAGCAAAACAACTGAAATTAGGCTCTGAGAGAAATCAACACAGGAACTCGAGTAAGGACCAATGTTTTCATAGAGGGATGAGGCAGAAATCAGATTTCAATGCTCCTAAGAAGCCTGGGATTTGGAGAGAAGGTGGCAGTGATGGGGGAACATCAGGGAGAGAACCCAGAAATCTGCTCAAAAATTGCCCTGAGATCTTTGGCTAATTCCATGGTCTGCAGAGTGAAGGGTGAAATACTAAGCTGGGAAGGAAGTACCTGTTGGGAAGCTGAGAGCTAAATTTGAGCAGAGATGCCAGATATTAAACAGTACAGGGGAGATGTTGGATTGGGGGTCAAGTTAGAGTAGAGGGCATAGGTGAACATACAACACATTTAGTTAGGACTCTAGAAAGGCCACCTACAAGATTACTGACTACAGTGTATGAGTAAGGGGAAACTGAAATATTAATAGATTGACCCTGATAAGCCTAAACCAGGAGAAACAAAGTGAATATACAACACATTTAGTTAGGACTCTAGAAAGGCCACCCACAAGATTACTGACTACAGTGTAGGAGTAAGGGGAAACTGAAATATTAATAGATTGACCCTGATAAGCCTAAACCAAGAGAAACAAAGTGAACACCTAGTAATTTAGCTTTCAGAGCAAAATTAAACACCCTTTAGAACACTAAACATAATCCATATGTCAGGAAATAGAAAACGAAAAAATATAATCCAGAGCTTCTGTAACCTATCATTTACAATGTGTAGTACACAATAAAGTTATTAAATATTCCAAAAAGCTGTAAAAAGTGACCAGTAATTAGATGAAACAGTGACTAGACACAGATGAGAGATGATCCAGATATTTGATTCAGCAGACAAAGACTTGAAAATAACCGTGATTAATATATTAAAAAACAGAAAAATACAAACTGGATAGAAAGATGTAATATTTCAACTGAGAATTAGAATTTATGGGAAAAAAAATCCAAAAAACTTTTCAGAACTTCCAAAAATGATTTAAGAGACTAAGAACTCACAGGATGAGTGAATAAAAACTCAATAGATTGGACACAGCAGCAGATAGGAGTAGTGAGCCAGTAGACAGGTAAATAATAAATATTCAAAATAAAACACAGAGAGAAAAATAAATAGAAATCCCAAAACAAGTCAGGTGTGGTGACTCACACCTGTAATCCCAGAACTGTTGGGGGTCAAGGCAGGAGGATCACTGAGGCCATGACTTTGAGACCAACCTGGGCAACACAGACAGACCTTGTCGGAGAGAAGGGAAGGGAAGGGAAGGGGAGGGGAGGGGAAGGGAGGGGAGGGGAGGAAAGAAAAGCCAAGCCCAAACAGAATGTAATATAGATTTGGGGCAAGGTCAAATAATCTAAGGTGCATGTAATTAGGCTTCCATGGGGGGAAAAGGGACAATGGAAAAGAAAGCCATTATTTGAAAAAGTAATAGCAATAATTTTCTAAATATGAGGAAATATATCTACTCAGGCAAGATAAATAAAAAGAAAACCATGCTTTTCTGGAAGAATGGCCAAAAAAAGAAAGAAAGAAAAAAGAAAAGAAAAAGAAAATCAAACTATGTACATAGTCTAATTGATGGTCTAATTGATGAAAGCAAAGATAGGGAGAGTATCTTAAAAGCAGCCACTGAACAAAGGACACACTACTTTCAGGGAAACAACAAGAGTGAACGTTGGCCTCTCAAGAAAAATTGCACACGTCAAAAGACAACATAATAAAATCTTTAAAAGTTCTAAAGGAAAAAGAAGTTAAGTCAACTTAAAATTTTATACCCAGGGAGAATGCCCTTTAAAAAGGAATGTGGGCTGGGCTCAGTGGCTCACACCTGTAATCCTAACACTCTGGGAGAATAGCTTGAGCTCAGGAGCAAGCTGAGTGAGATTAGCCTGAGCAAGAGCGAGACCCCATCTCTACTAAGTATAGAAAAAATTAGCCAGGTATGGTAATGTGTGTTCCAGCTACTCAGGAGGCTGAGGCAGGAGGATCACTTGAGCCCAGGAGTTTGAGGTTGCTGTGAGCTAGGCTGATGCCACGGCACTCACCAGGGCAACAGAGTGAGACTCTTCCTCAAATAAATAAATAAAATAAAAAGGAATGTGAAGTAAAGATGCTCTCAAACAACTAAGATAATTCATAATTTCTTACACAGAATTGCTCTACAAATAATACTAAGGATATTTAATATGATGACTATACTGTGGATGTTCTTCAAGTTCAAAGGCAAATAGTCTGATATGGAAGTATACAGTTATAAGAAAGAATCAACAGCTCCAGAAGGGTAAACATAAAGATGATATAAAGACTATTCACTAGTTAAAGAGAGAAAAAGGAATAAAGGAACAAAAATAAAGTGGACAAATAGAGAACAAATAAGACAGTTAAACCTAATCACACCAGTAATTACATTAAATGTAAATGGAGTAAAAAAGCTAATTAAAAGACAGACTGTCAGATTGGATTAAAAAACCCGGATGCACCTATATGCTGTTTATGAGAAATATAAAATATAACTCTGTGGTTTATAAGAAATATACCTTAAATATGGAGACAAAGATAGATTGAAAGTGATTTAAGTAAATCATACCAAGCAAACAACAACTAAAATGAAAATAAAAGGAAAGTTTTGTGGTTATCTTAATGTTAGATAAATAGATATTAAAGTAAGATGTATTATGAGAAACTAGAGACATTATATGATAAGAGTCAATTCAACAGAAAGCTATCACTATCTTAAACATGTATGCATCAAATATCATAGATTTAAAATAAAAGTTGAGAATAAAAAGGAGATAAAGATAAACCTAAAAGAATTTATAAAAAGGGTTTCCTTTTTCCTACCAAAAAATGTGTACACACAAGCACACAGAGATTCTTAAAGTTGGAGGCTTACGGCGTTCAAGATGAAAAAAATTGGGGAAGCCAGGTCGATAATAAGAGAGATTAGCTCACTGTAGTAGAGCAATGCAAGCTAAGAGTTAAACATAATCTATAAACAGGTACCTAATGAATTGAAGGAACAGCCAAATGCTAACCAAGGTGATGGGATGTAACTGCAAGTATATAATTCCTGCATCAACACACCTGGAACTAGAGCCCAATGAATCAGAAGGAAGAATGTATTACCAGAAGGGTGTGATTCAAAGAATATGGTTTTGGCAATAGGCTCCCAATAGTACAGTCCGTAGAAAATGATATTCTCATCAGAGATTTATTCCTCCCTGTCCCCTAAACACCTAATGAGCATCTATTCTGTGCTGAGTATCTGAGGTACTGATTATGCTTGCTGTAGCTTTTGGTTCAGCAGATAACTTATATTATGTTGGAAAATATATTAATTACTCACAATGTTCAAAATGGAACTCATTCACTTATTCCATAAGTATTTTTTGAGTGCACAGGGAATTTATTCTTGGCACAGAGAATAAAACTGCCCTCAGGAAACTTAGTGGCAATAGGCTTGCAGCTGTGAACATAGTGAGTACTAAAATTTCTTCAATTAAATAAACTCAGTGATCAAACCTAGTATGGTTCATGTGCTCATTTAAAAAAAATAGCAGAAATAAATTTGTTGAGATATACAAAAAAGTGATGTATTCACAGTATTACCAAATGGGTGAATACAAAAAGAGACTATCTGGGAACAAGCAAAGAAGAAAAGTTTGGGCTTAGAGAGAGGAACTTAAGTTATATCAGTGCATTTTCTATGGTTTGTAAAATCTAAAATGCAGCCATAAAAAGTAATAGAAATCACTCCTATTCTATCACTCCTATAATCCAAGGCCTATAATCCAAGAAATCACTCCTATAATCCAAGGCCATTGAGTCCATTTCCTAAACTATTAAGCACTTAACATGCATGTTAAAAGTTTGAAGTATAGTTCTTATAAAGACACAAGGCAAACCACTCTAAAAGCAGGCAAGCACAGCCAATATCCACTTCTAAAGTAAGCTGGAGGCCCGGTGCGGTGGCTCATGCCTGTAATCCTACCACTCTGGGAGGCCGAGGTGGGTGGATTGCTTGAGGTCAGGAGTTCGAAACCACCCTGAGCGAGACCCCGTCTCTACTAAAAATAGAAAGAAATTGACCAACTAAAAATATTATAGAAAAAATTAGCCGGGCATGGTGGCACATGCCTGTAGTCCCAGCTACTTGGGAGGCTGAGGCAGTAGGATCACTTGAGCCCAGGAGTTTGAGGTTGCTGTAAGCTAGGCTGATGCCATGGCACTCACTCTAGCCTGGGCAACAAAGTGAGACTCTGTCTCAATCAATCAATCAATCAATAAAGTAAGTAAGTAAGTAAGCAAGCAAGCAAGCAAGCAGGAACAATTCAAATGCTAGGCTAATTTAACCTCACATTGTTTTTCTTCTTATTACAGAAAATTTCAAAAATGCACAAAATAGAGGGAATAGTATAATGAACTTTCATGGATACACACAGCTTCACCAATTATACATATGTTGGATGTTGCTATTCTTTTTGTGTTTGATACAGAGTCTTGCTCTACTGCCCAGGCTAGAGTGCCGTGGTGTCAGCCTAGCCCAGCAACCTCAAACCCCTGGGCTCAAGCAATCCTCCTGCCTCACTTTCCCTAATAGCTGGGTCTACAGGGGTGTACCACTATGCTGGGCTAACTTTTTCTATTTTTAGTTGTCCGGCTAACTTTTTTTCTATTTTTTTTAGTAAGAGACAGGGTCTTGTACTTACTCAGGCTGGTTTCGAACTCCTGACCTCAAGCAATCCTCCCACCTTGGCCTCCCAGAGTGCTAGGATTACAGGTGTGAGCCACCACACCTGGCCTGCTATTCTTATTTCTGTTCCTTCTGACTTATGGAGGAGAACAATGGAATATTTTAAAACAATGCTCAAATATCATGTCATTTAAAATGTAAATACAGTTACACATCTCCAACTGATAAGGACTATACTTATTTCCAGAATTCAGTAGTCCTTTCTTTTTTTATTGTCAAATAGTATTTCATTATATACAAATACCACATTTTGATTATCCTTTCATAGTTGATGGACTTTTGGGTTGTTTCCATTTGGGGGCCATTACAAACAATGATGTTATAAACATTCAGATTTGTGTGGACATGTTTTCAATTCTTTTGTGTATGTATCTAGGAGTGGAATTACTGGTCATATGGTAAATCTGTGTTTAATACTGGATGTTTTACCAAATGGCCGTACCATTTTACAATCCATAAGCAATGTATAATGATTCCAGTTACTCCACATTCTCGCACTTGTTTTTGTCTGTCTTTTATTTTAGCCATCCTCGTGGGATACTACTACAGTCCTACAGTGTGGTATCTCACTGTAGTTTTGATTTGTATTTCCCTAATGACTAAAAATATTAAGCATCTTTTAATTTGACTATTGGCCATTTGTGTTTCTTCTATGAAGTCTATTAAAATCTTTTGCCCATTTTAAAATCAGGCTTTTTTTTTTTTTTTTTTTTTTTTGAGACAGAGTCTCACATTGTTGCCCAGGCTAGAGTGAGTGCCGTGGCGTCAGCCTAGCTCACAGCAACCTCAAAATCCTGGGCTCAAGCGATCCTCCTGCCTCAGCCTCCCGAGTAGCTGGGACTACAGGCATGCGCTACCATGCCCGGCTAATTTTTTCTATATATATTAGTTGGCCAATTAATTTCTTTCTATTTATAGTAGAGACGGGGTCTCGCTCTTACTCAGGGTGGTTTTGAACCCCTGGCCTTGAGCAATCCTCCTGCCTCGGCCTCCCAGAGTGCTAGGATTACAGGCGTGAGCCGCCCGGCCTAAAATCAGGCTTTTTATTAATAAGTTGTAAGAGCTCTTTATATATTCTTAATATAATCCCTTATTAGACACATAATTTGCAAAAATTTTTTCCCATTGTCGTTTCACTTTCTTGATGCCAAAGAACAAAAGCTTTAATTTTGATGATGTTCAATTTATCTATTTTCTTTTCTTCTGTTGTTTGTGGTGTCATATCTAAGAAATCATTACCTAGTCCAGATCATGAAGATTTATACCTATGTTTCCTTCAAAGGGTTTTATAGTCTCAACTCTTAACTCAGGTTTTTGATCGATTTTAAGATAACTTTTGTAAATGGTATGAAGTAGGGGTTCAACTTTATGCTACTATATGTATCCAATTGTTCCAGCACCATTTCTTGAAAAGACTATTCTTTGCCCATTAAACTGTCTTATCATCTTTTTCAAAAATTAATTGGTCATAGATGTGTGGGTTTATTTCTGGATTCTCAATTCTAATCCATTGATCTATATGTCTTCACAGTACCACACTATACAAATTACTGTAGCTTCGTAATACATTTTAAAATCAGGAAGTAATTGAAAATAATCCAACTTTGTTCCTTTTCAAGATGGTTTTGGCTATTCTGAGCCCCTTGCATTTACATATAAACGTTAAAGTCAGGTTGTCAATTTCTATGAAAAGGGTAGCTAGGCTATTGTTTTGTTTTTCGAGACACAGTCTCACTCTGTTGCCCAGACTGGAGTATAGTGGCATGATTATAGCTCACTATAACCTTGAACTCCTGGGCTCCAGCGATCCTCCTGCCTCAGCCTCTGGAATAGCTAGGACTACAAGCATATGCCACCATATCTGGATAATTAAAAAAAATTTTTTTGTAGAGATGGGATCTCATTATGTTGCCCAGGCCAGTCTCAAGCGCCTGGGCTCAAGCAATAGTTCTGCCCTGCCCTCCCAAAGTGCTGAGATTACAGGTGCGAGCCACCATGCCCAGCTGGAATTTTGATAGGGCATATGTTGAATCTGTAGAACAATTTGGGGAATGTTGCCATCTTGACAATATTAATCCTTCCAATCCATGTACATGTCTTCCATTTATTTATGTCTTCTTTGAGTTCTTTCAACTTATTGTAGTTTTCAGCATATAAGTCTTATACTTCTTTTGTTGAATTTATTCTTCAGTACTTTATTCTTTTTGATGCTATTACATATGAAATTGCTTTTTTGGTTTTATTTTTAGATTGTTCATTTAAATGTACAGGAATACAATTGATTTTTTGAGCTTGATCTTGTAGCCTGCCACCTTGCTGAGCTTATTTATTAATTCTAATAGTTCTTTTGTGGATTCCTTAGGATTTCCTATATATGGGATCATGGATAGTTTTACTTTTTCCTTTCCAATACAGATACCTTTTGTTTCTTTTTCTTGCCTAATTGCCCTGGTGCTGTGTCCTTCAGGTATGATCTCTTAGTTTTGAGAGTTTAATTTATGTTTTTTGGTATAAAAAGATAACATTCCAGATCTGCAAAAAGCCATTTGTTCCAGGAGCTCTGCTGACTGGATTTTGGAGATGTAGTTACCTCCTCTGGTAGTTATATTTCTACAGTGAAGGGAGCACAAAGGTGGTTAAGATCATTCAACTTGCTCTGATCCATGATGATGAAGTTGACTTTCCATGTAGAATGTGTTGACCAAAGGATCTGATGAAAAGATCCCATCACGGTTCTGTTTTTTTCTAGGAAGTTCGTATATATCAGCTCTGTGTACTGTGACAAAACCAAGGTTCTGCACCTTCATAACTGAAAGTCAAACCTTGACTCAGAGAGATGGAAACCAGGTGAGCAATCAGCTAGCAGAGTGAGAAACCCCATCTCATCATGCCTATGACACCACTATACTCTTTAAGGGCAGGGCAGCCTCTGGAGCAAGTACACACCTTCCCCAGTTCCATACTTGAATGCCAATGAAAGCATAATCAGTCCTCTGAGTTTACTAGCTCTTTATACTGACCATTGGCCAAAAGGTAAGGCCAAGTACACCACCACTTGCCTGATGACTTTTTAGATACTTTCTTGCCCTGAAACCAACACAGTCACATATATTCCCAATGGATCAGACTTAGAACTGCATCGTGTGACCTATGAAAGTGGTTTGCAGAAATCAGTAAGCAGTTCTCTTTCTTGGGGAAGAAAAAGGTGAGTGGTATCCAGAAAGACATGCTCCATGGCACAGACCTAAAGTGCTCTCAGCTGAACTCGTAGGATGTTAGGTCTGGAACGGATCCTGGGACAATAGATCTTCTATCCTGTTTTAATAGACAGGGTTGCAGTTTAGAAAGGCCAAGTGGCTTTCACAACATCTCCCAGATAGTCAAGAGGTAGAGTAGAGCACTAAATGCTGGCTCCCTGATCCCAGATATGGAAGACTCCAACTCCTCTCATTTCCTGACTTCAGCATGTGCAGAAGTCAACATGGGAAAGTTAAGACATATGGGATGACTCTAACATTTTTAATTGATGCTCATTCTTTCATTCATATGCCTCAAACTCTTGTGCTTATTTAGATGTTGATGTAATTATTTCCACATTACACTACATTTTGTTTTTCCAGCCCTAAGTATTGATACAAATCTTGCTGCTATTTACTTTTTGTCTGACCACAGGCTGACAAAATGAGTAGAAACAGAAAAATCTGCCCTCTGTCTACCAAGAAGCATTTTGCTCACTCTTGACAGTGCAGCTTCCTTCACATTCATCCCCTCCTTCTTTTTTTCTAGAGCTACCGACTTCCTCCCGTCTGTTGATGAGGCTTCCTGCTCACTCTTTTCTGGCTGCCAAAAGCATTTTCTAACAGCTCCTACTGTCTCTCTCTTTTGCCTCACGTGATTCCATGGTTCCTCTGCATCTTCAGGATTAAATGCACTCAAAAAGCTCCCCAGCCTGGCCCCAACCCACCTGCCTTCCTGGCTTCATTTCTTGGCATCCTCCTACATGCGCCCTACTCTACAAGTACCTGAAAAACATAAAATCAGTACCTTTGTACCTGCTATTCTTGTTGCTCATCTCCTCTGTTAAAATCCCACTAGCATCAATTTACTGAAACAGGATTTATACCTCTTACCTCTCACAAAAATAAACTCACGATGGATAACAGACTTAAACCTAAGGCATGAAAATATAAGAGTTCCAGAAGAAAATGTTGGAAAAACTCTTAAAGACATCAGCCTAGGGAAAGAATTTATGAAGAAGACCCTAAAGGCAATCACAACAACAACAAAAATCAATAAATGGGATATGATCAAATTAAAAAGCTCCTGCACAGCCAAAGAAACTGTCACGAGAGCAAACAGATAACCTACAGAATGGGAGAAAATATTTGCATGCTACACATCAGATTGATAACTAGAATCTACATGGAACTCAGGAAAATCAGCAAGAAAAAAATCAAACAACCCCATTAAAAAGTGGACAAAGGAACAGAAACTTTTCAAAAGAAGACAGACTAACGGCTAACGAACATATGAAAACATCCTCAACATCTCTAATCACCAGGGAAATGCAAATCAAAACCACAATGAGATATTACTTATCTCCAGTGAGAATGGCTTTTATCAAAAAGTCCCAAAACAACAAATGTTGGCATGGATGTGGAGAGATAGGAACATTCATACACTGCTGGTGGAACTACAAACTAGTACAACACCTCTATGGAAAGTAACATGGAGATATCTCAAAGAACTAAAAGTAGAATTACCATTTGATACAGCAATCCCATTACTGGGCATCTACCCAAAGGAAAAAAAGACATTCTATAAAAAAGATATTTATCTGCACCAGAATACTTACAGCAGCACAATTCACAATTGCAAAGATGTAGAAACAACCCCAGTGCCCATCAATACATGAGTGGATTAATAAAATGTGGTATACATATACCATGGAGTTCTACTCAGCTACAATAATCAATGATGATCTAGCACCTCTTGCACTATCCTAGATAGAGCTGGAGCCCATTCTACTAAGTAGCATAAAAATGGAAAAACAAGCATGACATATATTCACTATCAAATTGGTATTCATTGATCAGCACTTAAGTGTACTATAGTAGTAATATTCACTGAGTGGTGGGCAGGTGGGAGAGGGGAGGAGGGGATAGGTATATTCACACCTAATAGGTGCGGTGTGCACCGTCTGGGGGCTGGACACACTTGTACTGTGTTTCCCCGAAAATGAGACCTACCCATAAAATAAGCCCTAGCAGGATTTCTAAGCATTTACACAATATAAGCCCTACCCCGAAAATAAGACCTAGTGATGGGCGTGGCTATGCAGCTATATCTGCACGACCCATGCATTTTATTGCAGAGCGGTAAAGAAGATAAGCAGCCCTTCTCGTCTGCCCCATTGTGACAGCTACTATCCCAGAGGTGACCGGGAATGTGCGGGCAGCCCCACCGACAAGGTCACTCCCCCTGTCACGTCCAGCTGTCCTGTGCGTGCCGCAAGCTGAGGCTTTGAGGGGAAAGGCTCCTCAGTGAAGTGAGGAGCGGGATGCTCTGCTTTAGTATTGTGTGTCCCCAGGGGGAAGAAGGAAAGCTGGGGCTGTCATTTTACTATGATGATGTTCCAGAAGACGACGACCTAACTCTATTTGAATAAATATAGATTGTTGTACCGTACTTAAAAAAAAATAACACATCCCCTGAAAATAAGCCCTAGGGTGTCTTCTTGAGGAAAAATCAATATAAGACCCTGTCTTATTTTCGTGGAAACACAGTAGTTCTGACTGGGGCGGTGCAGAGGCAATATATGTAACCTAAACATTTGTACCCCCGTAATATTCTGAAATTAAAAAGAACATCCCACTAGCTCTTGATACACATCATATAGCTCCTCATCTGTGAAGTCTTCTTCATTCCCAAACTGGAATCATTCCCTCTTTGGCACTGGTATATTTCTAGTGGCCCCTGTTTAACTTCTTCAGCTATAAAAGTGTGCACCTGCAGCCTTTGCACTAAAATGCAACCTTACCAAAGGCATGGCTGTAACCCTGCATCTAACGTGGCGCTGGGATAAGTGATTGCCCTAGTGGCTGACGTTAGAGGGTAAGGATTTTCCAACGCAGAAGAAAGGAATATTAACACAAACATTCTCCCAAGCTTCCATAAATCACACGTGCCTGTGCTTGCCTCGGCAGCACATACACTAAAATTGGAGTGATAGAGAGAAAATTAGCAAGAAAATGAAACAAGGAAAAAAAATACAGGTGCCTAAAACGGGTGATATACACGGAAGTCAAACACCCCCACAAGCAGGCGGAGACCGCACCACGGTGGTGTGCGACGCCCACAGCAGCCCCGCTCCGAAAACCCTCCTCTCACAGGGCCCGCCCGCCCGGGGGGAGTCGCACCCCAAGTCTAGTGACACGTGGTCGCAGAAGAGGTGTGTGCCTTGCACCCTCAGCTCTGCAGAGCCTGGCTTGCCAAAAATACAGTTGGGATAGTAAATTAGTGGAGGGTGTTGGTCATAAGAGGAGTTTTCCTTCCTCCCAAGAAATTTCAAGCTCATCAGGTCTGAGGAAAAGTCCTGAATTTATTTTGGTAGGAAAAAAATTCCCAGATGACTTTAATGTATCACTCTCCAAATTAAAAGCCCTGAAATAAACCGATGTTCTGTCTCTCAGATAAATGCCACTTTTACAAGCCATAAACTCCTGAAGCAGGAAGAAACCCAATCATTTGTTCAATGTTGAGCAAAGAAAAATACAGGGAGAATGAGAAAAGGAAAGGCTCTCACACCCTCCTGACCGTGATGGCGCCCACAAGCAGCCAGCACAGGGTGTTGGGTGGAGCATTACTTGCACCATCAAAAGCTGGGAAAGAATGTAAATGTCTTTCAACAGAAGAATGAATGCCTTTCAAACATGTGTACCGTGAAACACCATGCTGTGCTGAACTACAGCTACACACAGCAAGATGGATGAATCTCAAAAATACACTCCTGAGTGGGAAAAAGCAAGTTGTGGAAGGATCTGTACAACTTGGCACCATTATGTAAAGCTTCAAAATACAGAAACAAGACTACAGATTGTCCAGGGAGACATCACAGAGGCAGCGAGCACAGCGAGGCCTGTGCAGTCACGGCAAGCACCGAAGTCAGAGGGTAGGGGAGAGAGGGAGGACGCGCCATCTGGGAGGGGGCCTTCTGGGGACGGCGCTTCAACTCAACACCCCCTTCACACTTTGGGGTGAGTGGTGGCTCTGTGTAAAATCTCCAGGGTTAGGTGCTTTAGGCAGAAGATGAAACCTCCCATGAGTTTACCAGTCTCCTTCTGGTGGGATGTGAACTAGGTTTCTTGCCAGGTCATGCACGGACAAGATATGGTTTTTAGTGAGTATTCCCTCCTTTGTCACTACCCCTCCCGCCAGCTTTCACCAGCACAGTGCCCTGTTCTGAGCAAGCAAGCAGCTCAGCTACATGCCAACTACCCCGTTGTCAAGGAGTCCGACACCTGCCGGAGCTCAGAGCCCCGAGTCTCTGTGGGCTGTCAGGCCACTGCAGGGTTGTACAGCTCAGGGGACATATGGTCACTAGCTGTGTGATTTCGACACGTCACCGGACCTCCCTGGCCTGGTGTCTTCATTTGTAAAATGGGAGGTGGATCCCTCAGAGTAAGTCCCTTCTAGTTCTGAAATCTTTGGCCCACTAGCTACACCCAAGAGACTATCAGTTCCGGTACTTATCAGAAGAAACCTCGAGGGTTAGGTGCCTCTTGCTAACTCCAACACCAGGGACTCCCTCTGATGTCAGGGTAAACAAGTTATTAATTAAGAATATTCCATAGAAATACTCTCCCGCGTGTGTCTGAGTCACAGTGAAAACAAAAGCCCGCACCTTTTATTTCTGAGGACCATCCCACATACCTACCGCCTTCAACCAGCTGTAAAAACGCCCTCATGAAACCTCCACAGAGCCAGGGCCAAAGGGCTGCTCCATCCTGGGGTGGGACGCTGGGGTGGGCAGCTGGTCTCAGCAGACCAACAGCAGAGCCGAGCACTCAGAAAGAACCATCCAAGAAATCCACATTTTCTAGTTGTCTAGAGAAAACATTTCCTGGTTGATCTTCCAGCCCCCAGGCATTCTTATTTCATTCATCCAATTATGTTGCCACAGTGAGACTGAGCCCGGGATGCAGAGTGTAACATTAAACAAAAAAATTTTTAATGGTATTTTTAAAAGATGAAAACATAAGCACATAGTATAAGATTCAAATACTAAGTCTACCTCCCAGTCCTAAGTCCAGCCAACCAGTTCTCCCCAGTAGCAACTACTGTCCTCAATTTCTTTTTTTTTTTTTTTGAGACAGAGTCTCACTTTGTTGCCCAGGCTAGAGTGAGTGCCGTGGC
The DNA here is from genome assembly GCA_008750895.1 of Mirza zaza. Classification (NCBI taxonomy): domain Eukaryota; kingdom Metazoa; phylum Chordata; class Mammalia; order Primates; family Cheirogaleidae; genus Mirza; species Mirza zaza. Next base: position 239 of record VSMD01018302.1, on the reverse strand, counting down.
GTCAGCCTAGCTCACAGCAACCTCAAACTCCTGGGCTCAAGCAATCCTGCTGCCTCAGCCTCCCAAGTAGCTGGGACTACAGGCATGTGCCACCATGCCCGGCTAATTTTTTCTATATATGTTAGTTGGCCAATTAATTTCTTTCTATTTATAGTAGAGATGGGGTCTCGCTCTTGCTCAGGCTGGTCTCGAACTCTTGAGCTCAAACGATCCGCCCACCTCGGCCTCCCAGAGAGCTA